>SJYA01000112.1:804204-920140 GCA_006410615.1 Neotragus moschatus
ATTCCTTCCAAAGAAATCCCAGGGCTGATCTCCTTCAGAATGGACTGGTTGGATCTCCTTGCAGTCCAAGGGACTCTCAAGAGTCTTCTCCAACACCACAGTTCAAAAGCATCAATTCTTTGGCGCTCAGCCTTCTTCACAGTCCAACTCTCACATCCATACATGACTACTGGAAAAACCATAGCCTTGACTAGACGGACCTTAGTCGGCAAAGTAATGTCTCTGCTTTTGAATATGCTGTCTAGGTTGGTCATAACTTTTCTTCCAAGGAGTAAGCGTCTTTTAATTTCATGGCTCAATCACCATCTGCAGTGATTTTGGAGCCCCCCAAAATAAAGTCTGACACTGTTTTCACTGTTTCCCCATCTATTTCCCATGAAGTGATGGGACCGGATGCCATGATTTTCGTTCATAATTTACCCTAAAGTTGCATGCACACAGTTATTTTTAGCCCCTTATGGTTTCCCAGAGAAACCATATTCTGTTGCTCAAGGAGACATTTGTCCAGGTGCAAGCACTGCAGTAAAGCGTCCCAGGTCCCAGCCCATCTGGGCTTTCTCTTCTGTCCCTTGGTCAATATGTTTGCTTTTCTGTCAGTACCATACTTTTAACTTCTGTAGATTTGTATTATATTTTGATATCAGAAAATGTGATACCTCCAGCTTCATTCGTCTTTCTTGCAATTGCTTTGGCTATTTGGGATCTTTTGTGGTTCCACATGAATTTTAGGATTATGTTTAATATTTCCCTTAAAAATGTCATTGGGGGTAATATTGAATCTATAGATAGTTTTGGATAGTATGGACATTTTAACAGAAATTTTACAAGCCATGAGCATGGGCTGTCTTTCCATTTATTTGTGTCTTCTTTAATTTCTTTCATCAATGTTTTGTAGTTTTCAGTAGGCCAGTCTTTTATCTCCTTCATTAAATTTATTTCTAAGCATTATAATTGGGAGTGTTTTCTTATTCTCTTTTGGATACAGTATTAATATACGAAAACACAAGTAATTTTTGTGCACTGATTTGGTGTTTTGTCACTTTATTAAATTCCTTTATTAGTTCTAAGAGTATTTGGTGGAATCTTTGGGATTTTCTACATATAAGATTATGTCATTTGTGAACAGAGGTCATTTTACTTCTTCCTTTCTGATTTGAATGACTCACATTTCCTTTTCTTGCTTAATTGCTCTGACGGGCACTTCCAATACTATGTTGAATGGAAGTGATGAGATTGGGCATCTTTGTCTTGTTCTTGATCTTAGAGGATAGTTCAGTTCAGTTCAGTCGCTCAGTCGTGTCTGACTCTTTGCAACCCCATGCATCACAGACCTCCCTGTCCATCACCAACTCCCGGAGTTCACTCAAACTCACGCCCATTGAGTCAGTGATGCCATCCAGCCATCTCATCCTCTGGCGTCCCCTTTTCCTCCTGCCCCCAGTTCTTCCCAGCATCAGAGTCTTTTCCAGTGAGCCAACTCTTCGTATGAGGTGCCCAAAGTACTGGAGCTTCAGCTTCAGCATCATTCCTTCCAAAGAAATCCCAGGGCTGCTCTCCTTCAGAATGGACTAGTTGGATCTCCTTGCAGTCCAAGGGACTGTCAAGAGTCTTCTCCATCACCACAGTTCAAAAGCATCAATTCTTCGGCGCTCAGCCTTCTTTACAGTCCAACTCTCACATCCATACATGACCACTGGAAAAACCATAGCCTTGACTAGACGAAACTTTGTCGGCAAAGTAATATCTCTGCTTTTGAATATGCTATCTAGATTGGTCATAACTTTTCTTCCAAGGAGTAAGCGTCTTTTGATTTCATGGCTGCAGTCACCATCTGCAGTGATTTTGGAGCCCAGAAAAATAAAATAAAGTCTGATGCTGCATATCTGAGGTTATTGATATTTCTCCCAGCAATCTTGATTCCCGCTTGTGTTTCTTCCAGTCAGTGTTGAGTATGATGTTAGCTATGGGATTTTTATATCTAGCCTTTGTTATGTTAAGGTAAATTCTTTCTATAACTAGTTTTTGAGTTTTCAGTCATGAAAGATTTGTGTGTGTGTTTGGGGGGAGAACGAGGGCTGGGACTCCGGTTCCATCATGTTACTAATGTCACTCCTCTTCATCTTCTTAAAAGAACACCAATCCTATTGCATTCAGGCCCCGCCCTTCTGGCCTCATTCAACTTTAATTACCTCTTCATAGGCCCTAGCACCAAATATAATCACTTTGCGGGGGTCAGGACTTCAACGTATGAAAATTTGGGGAGAGGGGGACAACTCAGCTTATTAAAAAAATCCCAATTTGTATCCTTTAACTAATAAGAGTGTTTTCTATAAATAACCTGCAGAAACACTTTAACAAGCACAGTCATGAACTTTGTGTCCAAGTCCGCAAAATTATAGAATGTGAGTGCCAGCGGGGACCTCACAGATCATACTTTGGTGCCTTCAATTTTCAGTTGATGAAACTTGGAGCCCGGATGGGGATGAGTCTTGGGTGTAGGTCACACAGCTGGGACTCACTGGCATCCATCCTGGAGCTCAGAATTCCCATGTGGAATAGGGCTCACTCGATTGCAGTGCACCAGGCTACTTCAAATCTGATTTTGCGTGTGGTATCGTTCTTGCTATTTACCACTTTGCATTTCACCAACACTTTCTTTATGCCTAGGCAGATAGCAACTTGCTCCTACCAAGCATTTTACTTGGAAATATAGTGTCTCATTTAGTCTTCTCCGTAGAGAGACCATAACATTTCCTCATTTTAAAGATAAGGATGTCCGAAAGATTAAGTCACTTGCTCAAGGTTCTCCAGAGAATAAGAGACATAGCCTGAGGTGGATGTAGAGTTGGAGGTTTATGTGTTGGTGAATTGAATCGCTCATGTGTTTGCCGGCTCTTAAAGCTGAGTCATCAGCTTCTTTCTCCGATCCTATTTGACTTATCTCTTCAGGTTCAGCAGCAGGCAGCGAAAGAGGGCAATTGCAGACCTTCACAGGGCACTGGAAAATGATTCTTTTGCTTTGCTTCTTATGGAGAAAAGGATTGAGGGGGGAAAACAAATAGTTTCTGCATGACAGGGCCAGGGCCCAATAAGCTGCTGGGCTACAGAATACTTTGTAACAAAAACACTTTGCAGTGATGGTAAAAATAACCTGTCTATGACTTTAAAAAAATCCAAACAATGTAGAAAAGTATAAAGGAAGAATGAATTTTTTCTTTTTTTCTTTCTTTTTTTTTTTTTTAAGAATGAATTTTTTCATCTTCCTGTCCCATCCTCAGTTGCATTCTCCAGAGGTGCTTATTACTACTTTCATGCATGTAGTCAGAAATATATTTTAAGCACACATAAGCACATATCTAATATATGTAAATTATAGTGTAGGAGAAGACTATTCTATTGTTCTGTAATATACTTTTTTAATCCTTAACAGTACATCTTTGACATCGTTTCATATTAATATATGTAGTTTCATTTCATTCTTCTTAGTGATGGCAAAATATTTCACTGTAGAAATATACCATGATTTATTTAATTATTCCTGTAATAGAGGGCTTTCCAGGTGGCGCAATGGTAAAGGATTTGCCTGCTATTGCAGGAGATGGGGATTTGATCCCTGGCTCAGGAAGATCCCCTGGAGAAGGAAATGACAACTCACTCCAATATTACTGCCTGGAAAATCCCATGGACAGAGGAGCCTGGTGGGCTACAGTCCATGGGGTCACAAAAGAGTCAGACACGACTGAAGCAACTAAACCACAGCAATAATAGACTGAACGGTGTCTCCCCTCAGTGTCCGTATCCTAATCCGTGCAGACTGTAAACGTTACCTTATTTGGAAAAAAAGAAGTCTTTGCAGATGTGATTCAGTTAAGTATCTCGAGATGGGGAGATTATCCTGAAAGATCTGGGTGGGCCTTACAAACAGGGACTTCCTTGGTGCACTTCCATGGCAGGGGGTGCAGGTTCGATCCCTAGTCAGGGAACTAAGATCCTGTATGCCACGTGGTGCAGCCAAAAAGAGAGACAGGCAGACAGAGATCTGACTTGCAGAGAGGAAGGTGAGGCAAAGACAGACGCAGAGGTTAGAGTGTTGTGGCCACAAGCCAAGGAATGCCCACAGCGAGCCCACCAGTCCTGCCAAAAACCTGAAAAACAAATGCAACCCTTTCTGGTCTCCCTAGCTGCTGGAGTTCTTGGCATGAGAGCCATACTTGAATAAAAGGTAGATGTGCAGACCATGGAGCGTGCTTCCCAATGCTCTTACTGCCGCCTTCCTTATTGGAGCAGCGTTGTGGAGCCCGGTCACAGGCTGTGAGTGCTCTTTTTTTTTTTTTTTTTTAATATTTATTTATTTGTGTCAGGTCTTGGTTTCCGCACTCGGGATCCTTGCATCATGCTCTCTAGTTGAAGTGAGCAGGCTTAGTTGCTCCGTGGCGTGGGGGATCTTACTGTAGTTCCCCGACCAGGGACCGAACCTCCATCCCCTTCATTGCAGACAGATTCTTAACCGCTGGACCATCAGGGAAGTCCCTGGCTGTGAGTGTTGAGAAACCACTTGGGAAGTGTGAGGGCCTGGCGTTTGCATTTTTGTGTCCCCTCACTAGCTCTGTGGCGTACAAGGCAGTTGTGGTGACAGTGGGGCAGCCCCCTGCCCTGTGGGTCACGGCTCCAGGTGGGTGCTACCAGCTGCTCCGTGGCAACTCTCAGTTCTTCCTCCGAGAAGTGGAAACGGTGCCCCTGGTCTGCTCTGAGAGGCCTTCCTGCACACCTGCCCTAGCGCCTGCTTCTCCATCCCTTTTACGACTTTGTTGTTGCTGTTCAGTCTCCTAGTCAATTCTGACTCTTTGAGACTTCATGGACTGCAGCACACCAGGCCTCCCTGTCCGTCACTGTCTCCTGGAGTTTGCCCAAGTTCATGTGAGTGAAACCATCCAGCCATCTTATCCTCTGTCACTCTTTTCTCCTTCTGCCATCAATCTTTCCCAGCATCAGGGTCTTTTCCAATGAGTCAGCTTTTATGACATTATAAGCACCCAATTCCCTTTATTTATTTAGTTATTTTATTTTTTTACTGTTTAAAAAAATGTATTTATTTATTTGGCTGTGCTGGGTCTTAGTTGCAGCGTGTGGGATCTAGTTCCCCGATCCACGGATTGAACCTGGCCCCCCTGAATTAGGAGCATGGAGTTTTAGCCACTGGACAACCAGGGAAGTCTTCCCAATTCCCTGTATTTAGATGCTTCCTGCTTATGTGACCTCTTTGTTGTTGTTGTTGTTTAGTCACTAACTTGTGTCTGACTCCTTGAGACCCCGTGGACTGTAGCCTTCCAGGCTTCTCTGTCCATGGGATTTCCCAGGCAAGAATACTGGAGTGGGCTGCCATTTCCTTCTCCAGGGGATCTTCCCGACCCAGGGACTGAACCCATGTCTCTTGCACTGGCAGGCAGATTCTTTACCACAGGGTTTAATATGCAATTAAACCCTGACTAGTTTCAAGTCTACCTCACAACTACAGATACAAAAATTCTGAATTAAATATTAGTTAAACCTACTGGTAATTATGCATAGATATGGATGTGTGTATTATACACACACTTACACAGACATATACATACATAAGGCAAGGACTTTAGGAAATCTCTATGCAACTGACCCTACTAATAGATTAAAGGAGAAAAATCACAAAATTATCATAATATAGAAAAAGCATTTAAACAAATTAAACAACTCATGATAAAAACTCAGAAGCTTAGAAATAGATGGTGGTCATTTTGTTTTCTTGATAAAGGCATTAGGGTGCAGTGACCTGCTAAAACAAAAAAGTGTGAACCATGGTTCAGACAAACACGTTATTTCTTTCTCACTTAACCCTCTCGCTGCAAGCAGTCCTGGTCTAGGGGATGGGTGGCCCTCTTCATGTCATCGTTCAAGATTCCAAGGTTCTCCTGTGCCGTGGTTCCAGCATCCCCTGGGCGTGTCACTGTCTCTAGTGAAAGCTAGGTGGCTGCCATGACCAGCTGTGAAAAGACATCATGAAGGAGGCATGCCCAGTGTCTTAAGTCCCAGACCCAGAATGACTCACATCATTTTACATTCCAGTAATGATAGTTTAGACACACGGCCTCGTCTAGCTGCAGACACGTGTAGGAAACGTGCCAGGCTCTAGCTCTGCCGCCTTGTGTACACAGCTCCAGCTTTGCATGGCTGTGCCTACCATAGTCATTTGCAAGGGTGCCCCTGGTGGCAGCTCATGCCATTCCTGGGACCTTAGAGACCTAGAGATCAGGGGAGAAGACCTGAATGGATGATGATAAGTCACCATCTGGCGTTTCTTGAATGCATGCTTGGTTGGCCGCACTGCTTCCACAGTCCAGGGAGTCCCGCCCTGCACCACCCAGAATGGACCTGCGGAGGCTCTAATCATCTCAAAGCTGTCAAGGGGGATGAGGGATGAATCCAAACACGAAGGGGACTAAAGCCGTAAGGGGCTGATATCCACCCCTGGGAGACAGGGCAGGCAGGATCTAGCAGAAACCATTCTCCCTGTACCACCTCATCAGATGGCTCTGTGACTCAGTCATCTCACGCAGCCTCACTGGAGCCATACTGCAAGGTCCTGGCATCACCGTGTGATGCTCTTGCCAGCCTGGGAACATACTCCATGTTTGCTTTCCTCCGATTTCCTGCTTTACTTCCGTGCGTTTGCTTCCTTGGGTTTGCTCTTTTCCCCAGTAGTGTGTCATCACGTAAACGTTTACCTTAGATTCCATTTTCCAAGGAAGCTGGGCTGATATGTCAATGAAGAAAGGAAGGATGGATTATGGTAAACAGCCAGAGTCTTTATATCTAAGATCCATAGTAAACATCTCACTCTAAGGAAGAATTTTAGATGTATTCCATTAATATTAGAAATAAGGGAGAGATAGGACTTCCCTGGTGGTCCAGGGGTTAAGACTCCATGCTCCCAAAGCAGGGGACATGGGTTTGATCCCGGTTGGGGAACTAAACCAAGAAGGGAATGTCAAGCCACTTCAGTATTCTTGCCTTGAGAACCCCATGAACAGTATGAAAAGGCAAAAAGATAAGACACTGAAAAATGAACTCCCCAGGTTGGTAGATGCCCAATATGCTACTGGAGATCAGTGGAGGAAAAACTCCAGAAAGAATGAAAAGATGGAGCCAAAAAGAAAACAACACTCATTTGTGGATGTGACTGGTGATGGAAGTAAAGTCCAATGCTGTGAAGAGCAACATTGCATAGGAACCTGGAATGTTAGGTCCATGAATCAAGGCAAATTGGAAGTGGTCAAACAGGAGATGGCAAGAGTGAACATCGACATTCTAGGAATCAGTGAACTAAAATGGACTGGAATGGGTGAATTTAACTCAGATGACCATTGTATCTACTACTGTGGGCAAGAATCCCTTAGAAGAAATGGAGTAGCCATCATGGTCAACAAAAGAGTCCAAAATGCAGTACTTGGATGCAATCTCAAAAGTGACAGAATGATCTCTGTTCATTTCCAAGGCAAACCATTCAGTATCACGGTAATCCAAGTCTATGCCCTGACCAGTAACGCTGAAGAAGCTGAAGTTCAGTAGTTCTATGAAGACCTACAAGACCTTCTAAAAATAACACCCCGAAAAAATGTCCTATTCATTATAGGGAATGCAAAAGTAGGAATTCAAGAAACACCTGGAATAACAGGCAAATTTGGCCTTGAAATACAGAATGAAGCAGGACAGAAGNCAGTAGTTCTATGAAGACCTACAAGACCTTCTAAAAATAACACCCCGAAAAAATGTCCTATTCATTATAGGGAATGCAAAAGTAGGAATTCAAGAAACACCTGGAATAACAGGCAAATTTGGCCTTGAAATACAGAATGAAGCAGGACAGAAGCTAATAAAGTTTTGCCTAGAGAACAGACTGGTCATAGAAAATACCCTCTTTCAACAACACAAGAGAAGACTCCACACATGGACATCACCAGATGGTCAACACCAAAATCAGATTGATTATATTCTTTGCAGCCAAAGGTGGAGAAGCTCTATATAGTCACCAAAAACAAGACCAGGAGCTGACTGTGGCTGAGATCATGAACTCCTTATTGNGGCAAAGTAATGTCTCTGCTTTTCAATATGCTGTCTAGGTTGGTCATAACTTTTCTTCCAAGGAGTAAGCGTCTTTTAATTTCATGGCTGCAGCCACCATCTGCAGTGATTTTGGAGCCCAAAAAAAATAGTCTGACACTGTTTCCACTGTTTCCCCATCTATTTCCCATGAAGTGATGGGACCGGATGCCATGATCTTCATTTGCTGAATGTTGAGCTTTTAGCCAACTTTTTCACTCTCCTCCTTCACTTTCATCAAGAGGCTTTTTAATTCCTCTTCACTTTCTGCCATAAGGGTGGTGCCATCTGCATATCTGAGGTTATTGATATTTCTCCCAGCAGTCTTGATTCCAGCTTGTGTTTCTCCCAGTCCAGCTTTTCTCAGGATGTACTCTGCATAGAAGTTAAATAAGCAGGGTGACAATATACAGCCTTGACGTACTCCTTTTCCTCTTTGGAACCAGTCTGTTGTTCCATGTCCAGTTCTAACTGTTGCTTCCTGATCTGCATACAGATTTCTCGACAGAGTGCTTAACTAGATGTTCAGTTCTAAAGCCTTAATCAGAGACCATTATAGGAAGTGTCAACTTGTAAGAGATCTGTACCTTTGAAATACAAGTAGAAGAGAGTCTACAAGGCCTGCCACATTTTTAATTCTGTCTGTTTCAGTTACACCTTAACTTTTATTAAGTCAAATTTCTTGTAGCCTCACATCGGCTACAAGTCACTGAAATGTGGTATGAAAATAACTGCAAGCATTCTTACAAACACTTTGCTAACTTAAAAGTTCAAAAAATACATCCCCAGAGTGAAACCTTATTTTAGCCCTAAAGTAGCTGGATAATATGACAGTATACATTTTTAATGTAATTCAATAAAAATCACATAGTGCCATCCCCCATTTTACCCTGAACTTCTCAACATGCTTCTTAGGCTAAAATCTTTCAAAATTAATACAACATTGGGAAAAATATTTAATTGTGTTCTTTTTTATATTTGACATGGACTGAGTATCTTTGGTCATGCCAATTAAACTTCTTGACCTTTATATATCCATCAGTTAACTTTCTTGTTAAATAGGGTCAATACTTGTTCTGTTTTCTTAAAGGGATGCTTCAATAAAAAGGAAAACTACTGTAAACTTTCTGTAAGTTTAAAATGTATTTTCTCAATTTACTTCAATAAGCACAGGAATCAACAACTACAATTCAGGACACTAAACCAAGTAAGCAGGATGCTGGGTTAACCAAGACATAATTCCTGAACATTACTAATATTCAAGAGTTTAACAAAAGAAGTGTAAGACTTGTACACTGAAAATTACAAGACATTTTTGGAAAAAAATTAAAGATCTACAGAAATGGAAAGACAGTTCATGGTCATAGATCAGAAGATTTAATATTGTTAAGATGGCATACTCCCCAAATTGATCTGTAGATTCAATCTGTATAAAGAGATATAAATTCCTATCAAATTTTAGCTGCCTTTTTGAAATAAATTGACAGCTGCTTCTAAAATTCATATGAAAATGCAAAGGATCCAGAAATAGTCAAAACAATCTTAAAAGAGGAGGAAAAAAACTGGGAATCCAACATTTGCCAATTTCAAAACTTATTATAGTAAACCTACAGTAATCAAAACAGTATGATATGGCACAAGACTACTATATTGATCAAATGAATGGAATTGAGTCTCCAAAAATAATCTCTTACATTATCTGCTACAAAGAAATCAAACTAGGAGGCTTATAAACAATAGAAATTTATTTCTCACTATTCTGGAGGCTGAAATCCAAGATCAGCGTATTATTATAGTTGAGCTCTTGAAAACACTCTCTTCCAGGCTGCAGATTTCTGACTTCTTACTGTGTTCTCACAGGGTGAAAAAATAGCTCTCTAGCTTTCTGACTGCTTCTTCCAAGTGCACTCACCCCATTCATGAGGATTCCACCCTCTTGACCTAAGCACTAAGTTCTTAATTCCAACTACCACCACACTGGGGATTAGATTTCAAAGTATGAGTGTTGGGGGACATAAACATTCATATCTTTCAAAAATACTTATAAATTTATTTATGGCTGTGTTGGGTCTTAGTTGTGGCACGAAATATCTCCGTTGCAAGGCATGGGCTTCTCTCCAGTTGTGGTGCACGGGCTCAGTTGTCCTGTGGCATGTGGGATCTTAGTTTCCTGACCAGGGATTGAACCCACATCCCCTGCACTGGAAGGGAGATTCCTAATCACTGGATCATCAGGGAAGTCCCTTGGGGGACACAAACATTCAGTCCATACAAATGGACACTTATTTGGCAAGGGTGCTAAGAAAATTTAATGCCAAAAAGTAGTCTTTTTGATGAATGGTGTTGGGACAACTTGATATCCACATGCAAACAAATGAATTTCGATACTTACCTCACACTCTGCACAAAAATTAACTCAAAATGGGTCATACACCTAAATGTAAAATCTAAAATTCTAAAAATCCCAGAAGAAAACATGAGAGGAAATCTTCATTACCTTGGCTAAGCAATGTTTTCTTACTTTCAACACGAAAAGAACAACAGATCAAAGGAAAAAAGACAAATTAGACTTCATCAGATTACTAAAAACTGTTTATGCTTCAAAGAACACCATCAAGAAAGCGAAAAGACAAGTGACAGGATGGGAGAAAATGTTTTCAAATTGTATACTGGCAAAGGACTTGTATCCAAAATATGTAGAAAATCTCTTTACAACTCAACAATAAAAAGATCCAGTTAAATAACCAAATTTTAAAAACTAGCAAAAAATTGAATATGCATGTATCTAAAGATGTACAAATAGTGAATACATTTATGAAAAATTGCTTAGTACCCACTCCAGTGTTCTTGCCTGGAGAACCCCAGGGATAGGGGAGCCTGGTGGGCTGCCGCCTATATGGTCGCACAGAGTTGGACACGACTGAAGTGACTTAGCAGCAGCAGCATAATGATTTATTAAGGAAATGCAAATCAAAATCACAATGAGATATCATTTCACACACACACCAGAATGGCTAAAATCACAAAGACAAACAATAGCAAGTGTTGACAAGGATGTGAAGAAAAATTGGAACCCTCATACATTACTAGTGGGAATGTAAAATTGTGCTCCCAAATTAGGAAATAGTTTTGTAGTACTTAGGAAAGTTAGAGTTATCTCATGACCTAGCCATTCCACTCCTAGATTTATACACAAGAGAAATAAAAATATGCCTCTACCAAAAGTCTGTACACAAATGTTCATAATATTCCTAAAGTAGAAACAACTCAAATGCTCATCAAATGATGAATGGATAAATAAAATGTGGTATAGTCATACAACAGAATGTTATTTAGAAATAAAAATGAATGGAAAATTGATAAATGGTACAAGATGAACGAACCTTAAAAATGTTATGCCAAATAAAAGACATCAGTCACAAAAGATCACTAAATGCATGATTCCACTTACATGAAATGTCCAGAACAGGCAAACCCATAGAGTCAGAAAGCTAAGTAGTAGTTGCCTAGGGTTGGAAGTGATGATTAAAAATATGAAATTTCTTCTTGGGGTCATGAAAATATTCTGGAATTAGTAATGATGGTTGCACAACTCTGTGAACTCACTAAAAACCACTGAACTTCATCTTATAAATGAGTGACTTAAATGGCATGCAAATTATATCACAACAATGCTGTTTTTTTTAAATATACATATAACAGAAGAAAGTGACAGTCATTTAAAAAGTTAAAAAATGAGGAAGTCAATATAAACTTTCAGTGGCTAGTTTGGTGGGATTCTGTTTTAATTTACACAGATGCATGCTGTGTCTGCCTGATATTTAAAAGTCTAGACCTGCTGGGCAGAGTTTCTTAGGTGATTAATACATGGTTTGTGAGAGGCTTCATTAAATTTCCCTGATGTCCTCCAAAAAAACATCATAGAAATTTCAACTACAGGTGACTAGATCAGATATTAAAAACTGGGGCAGATGAACCATAAAGGACCATGGCTTCATTTTTAGTTGCTACTGTGTTTCCATAAGCTTCTTTTCCTGTTGTTTACTCTTGCCATATGCATTTTCTTGTTGCCTTATTTTCTTGTGTTTTATTTTCACTCTGGATTTGTTCTTTTTATCCCTGGCCCCTAAGTTTAACTTGACAGTCATTAAAAATAATTTTACAGTGAATGTCAAATTCTCCACAGAAAAATGTCAAGATACTAGAACAGCTGTGAATTTTCATGGTGCATAAGAGTCAGAGAAAGAGGTTTTATTGAAGATGGCAGACAACTCACTCGACAGGGAGCAGGCAATGATGGCATAAGATTCTTCACTTTCTTATTACACAGCTATTCATTATAGCTAAAGAATCTTACTCAATTAAATATAAGAAAAGAAAGCAAATCAAAATCCTTAAAAGAAGCAATAAATCCCTTAGCAAAGGACTGGCGAACTATGCTTATTCTGGAAAAGATGCAGTCTTATGTCAAAGTCAAAAGCAGTGGTTGGATCAATCAAAATTTTTGGCCACTGTGATGACCAATTTTATGTATCTACCTGACTCGATCATAGGATGCCCAGAAATTTACTCAAACATTTATTATTAATATGAGTTTGTCAGTGAGAGTGTTTCTAGGTGAGGTTAACCTTAGAATCTGTAGACTTAAGTGAAGCAGATTGCCCTCTCTATTGCAGATTCTTTTGAGGCTTCATCCAATCAGTTGAGGACCAATAGAACAAAAAGGCTGAGTAAGAGGTAAAACTCTTCCTGCCTGACAGCTTGAGCTGCAAGTCGATCTTTTCCTGTCTTCAGACCTGAACTAAAAAAATCAACTTAGGGTGGATGCCCAGCAGTGGGATGCTGAATCTAGAAAAATACAGGAAGAGAGATGCAGACATAGAGAACAGACTTTGGACACAGCTAGACAAGGAGTCGGGGATGAACTGAGATAGTAGCAGTGAGACATATACATTACCACATGTGAAATAGATAGCTAGTGGGAAGTTGCTGTATAATACAGGGAGCTCAACATGCTACTATATGACAATCTAGGTGGATGGGATGGGGTGGGGAGTGGGGAGGAGGTTCAGAGAGAGGGGACATGTGTATACTTATGGCTGATTCATGTTGTTGTACGGCAGAAGCCAACACAGAATTGTAAAGCAATTATCCCCCAATTAAAAAAAAAAAAAAAAAAAAACACTTTTTGACTCCCAAGCTTGCCAGCTTTTGGACTGGAATTTACACCATCAGTTCTCCTGGGTCTCCAGTTTGCCAGCCTTAGATATGGGAACTCCTCTGCCTGCAGAACCCTGAATAAGCCAATTCCTTATACTAAATATCTTGACAGATTAATAGATAATTGGTTGTGTTTCTTGGAGAACCCTAACACAGCCACATTAGACAAATCTGTTTTTCAGAACTGAGAGTTCTGTCATTATTGTAGTCAATCAACTTTTCTTACTCATAAAATAGAAAAGTTTCACATTTAAGCTAATTTTTCCTTTTAAAACCTGTTTGAAATTTCTTATTTTTTATCAACTACTGTTTTAGCAAAAGTCTTTTAAAAAGATCAGGGAAATAAATAGCTCTGTCCCTGAATATGTGATACTGAGGTAAAGTATATTTATGTTGGTCTGACACATTAGGGTAAACATTGGGTCTCTCTGGAAAAAAAATGTTTTGTCAATAAGTACAGTTGAGTAAGTCCTAGTTATCAGCACAAAAGGGGAGGAACAAAAGATAGGGAATGATAGTTACAAAGGGAAAGGGAGTGATGAAAGGAAGGAAGGAGGAACCTAATCATATTCCTGAAAGACTAGTTTAAAACTGTGTATGTTATTAAAATAAAATACTTTTAAAAATGAAATTGTTGTATTAAGTGTTGTCTAAGGGCCAGATCCTAAGTTATAATCTCATTGAATTCTCTGAACAGTAGTAGTGAACACTTATGGGACATTTATTTTTCTACATGCTTTCTGTATATTAACTTAAATAATTCAATATGGTTATTATCCTTTATGGTAGATGAGGAAACTGAGGCTTTAGAGAGATTTAAGTTAGTTGACCTTGTTCACAAAAGTTAAGTGGTCAAGTTGGGATTTAAACATGGGAGGCTTGGCTCCAACATTGGTTCTCTTAACACACAGCACAACACAGCCACTTTCTTTGAGAAAAGTATCAGGAAAAAAAGACAGTTGAGAAATCATGGAGAAATTGTATAAAGTGAACTAAGAGTATAGGGTAAAAAGACAGGCTTTGGCAGCCAAGTCTTATAATTGCATCACCTTAGGAAAGTTACCACCTTCCTGATTCTTGGTTTATTGACTATAAAAGTGAAATAAAAGCTACCTTGCAAATTTGTAGCAAGAAATGCAGATGATTAAGGAAAACCTTGGTAGTAGTTCAATAAATGATAGTCATTATCATCATATTATTACTCTTTTGAAGTTTTGCAGACAGCTCAAAGACTCCAGTCATACAACTTCCCTGTTTTATTTGTTTTTAACCTAATAGTCCTAATTAATGAAGAAAATAAAATGTTGATCAAGGAAAATTGAAACAAAAGAATTGATAGTAATGAGGGCTATCAGGTGCATTTTTATATCAAGATAGCCAGGAGAGGGGGAAAAAATGTTTTCCATTTTACAGGAAAACAGAATTATCTACTTATTCTGAAAAAAAAAAAAGAATAAATATAAAAATTAGAAAAGGGACTTTGTACTAGCTAGCAGATAATTGGAGATTGGTTCCTTTCGTTGATTAATGTATTCCAATAATCTATTTAAGTACTTGAGTTAATTGTGATATGGTTCTGGAGAAGTTAGCTGGTTTAGCCAAAAGTGTATAGCTAGTTGGTAACTCAGTGAAGACTAAAAACACTGCTATATTTAAAATACATAACCAACAAAGACCTGCTATATAGCACATGGAACTCCCCTCAACATCATGTGGCAGCCTGGATGGGAGGGGAGTTTGGAGAAGACTAGATACATGTATATGTATGGCTGATTTCCCTCGCTGTTCACCTAAAACTATCACAACATTGTTAATTGGCTATACCTCAATACAAAATAAAAAGTTAAAAAATAAAATATGAAAGATTCATTAACATATGACAATCCCTTCAAATACCTTTATAAATCTATCGAGTGTTATGAAGAGTTCTACTCTGGGAGAGTATTCCACTGTCAACTGAAAAATAAAAATAAAAACAAGAAACACACAACCTAAAAGTTGCAAGCTATGACTTATTCAGTGACCTTATTGAGGACTATTGCCTGGGAAGGCAACCTCTCAGATAGTTCCTTGGAACTGTTCCTAAGAGGTAAGAGTAACAGTGAAAGTGAAGTCGCTCAGTCCTGTCCGACTCCTTGTGACCCCATCGACTGCAGTCCACCAGGCTCCTCTATCCATGGGATTTTCCAGGCAAGAATGGGTTGGGTTGCCATTTCCTTCTCCAGGGGATCTTCCTGACCCAGGGGTCAACCCATGTCTCCCACATTGCAGGCAGATGCTTTACTGTCTGAGCCACCAGGGAAGCCCAACAGGTAAGAGAGGAGTCTCCGCATATGAGTTTTTGCTGTGGAGGGGAAAAAGTAGTAGAACATCAAAAGATTACTGCTAATCACAAAAACAAACAACAAACAAAAGCACACAGCTCAAGTTAATGATTCTAGTGCTTTTCTACCCACGGGAAGATACAAGAGGCTGTAGTCATTGAAATTATTTCTTTATTATGTATCTTGATTATCGAGAGCCAGTATCCTGTTTTTCTCCATCCTGAATTCCCCTCAGGGCACACCAATGGGCAGACTCCCATGACTGATGGAGTGCAAAATTGTTTACTAAAATGAAAGGCAACTTTTTTTGGTCACACAACAATAAAAATAAGTGGTGCTAATCTACAAGGTTTAAAAGAAATAAGGAAGGGTTAATCTGCACATCATAAAAGCAAACCAGAAGGAAGTAAATAAAATTTGCTTCAAACTTCTGTTCTTGCTTTTTAAATATATGTTGCTTTTTTTTTCTTTTCCCCCCTCCTGATACAAGATCAATAGAAGAGAACAAGAGTTAATACCTAAAAGGAGATAATTGCTGCTGATATAGCTGGTTGGAGCCTTATTATTTTCTCTCAATTCCTTTGACTTTTCATTGCCTTCTCTGTCTTATCCACATTGATGCAGTTATACCTAGGACATTGTATGAAAAGACAGTGTTTGACGCTGCTTAAGAATAGATGTTTCAGAAAATCTTCAGTTAAATTGATCTCACTGCTGCTCTGGGAATTTCTATATTGTTCTCTTGGGGTATCTTTATTGCTAAGAATAGCCTTTTAAGATCATAATTGTGCCTATTATGATATATCTCATATGTTTGTTGATGATTAATGGGACAGGCAATTAGTACCTTAATGAAATACTGCTTTTCCAATATTTAGAACAAACTACTGATTCTTATTATGATCTTTATCCTAATATTAAGTCTAGGAATGGCTAAATGTCAGATTCTTTCCATTAAAGACTTCAACTGAAGCACTGCATCTGTGTTAAACTGTAATCAGTGAGTTGGCACAATGATACTCACGCTGCTAGAGTATAGCCACATAGGAACTCAAAATATATATTAATTAAGAAGGAAGGAAGGGAGGGGGTGAGGGCAATCCTGCCTTTGCCATCCATCTTATAAGAGAAGGGTGAGTTATTTTTAGATTCAGGGATGTCTCTCCAAAGCATTCCAAAGGTACTCAATCATGATGTTTGGATTCCTGATTGCTGAGGATTCATAGAGGAGGTACCTAGGTCACTGAAAGGAAGGGGAGGAAGGTAGAGGCCTACTGACAAAATAGGAAACATGTCAATGGACAGAAGATAATATCCTGAAGGATGATGTTTAGAGAAGGGGGGAGGTGTCAGCACAGGGGAGGGGTGGTGAACAGGGAGTAGGGAAGATAAGAGAACTATACAAGTACTTTATAAACACAGGCTCTTTTAATTTTTCAAAAGAATCCCATGGAGGCAATATAATTTGCACATCATAGAAAAGAAAACTAAAATTTAGAAATATTAGATAATTTGTCTCAGACTACAGAGTTTCTTGAGCTTCCCTGGTGGCTCAGAATGTAAAGAATCTGCTCCAATGCAGGAGACCCAGGTTAGATCCTTGGATCTTCCTGATCCCCTGGAGAATGGCATAGCAACTCAATCCAGTATTCTTGCCTGGAAAATCCCAAGGACAGGGGAGTGTGGCAGGTTACAGTACACAGGGTCACAAAGAGTTGGACATGGCTTAGGGACTGAACTACCACACCACAGAGTTTCTTAGTAGAAAAGCTATTAATAGAACCCAGACTTTGCCCCAAGGTGCATGCTCTTTCTACCACACCATCCTGGGCAGGTTTGGAGCTTGGGAAAACTCACATCTCAGGCTGTTACTTTTGGTCCCCTAGAGGTAAGACCATCCTCAGCAGATGTGTACAAGGCTGGATACCTGACGACTGGTTATTTTCAATGGATTCTCATATCAAGCCCTTTCTCCTTCCTGGTGTTCTGAACTCCAGAGATCATTTCCAAATGATCTTTCTGGGTCATAAATATAGCTTTTACAAAGTAATCCTTTTCCCTTCCTTGTAATTTCTGTCCTCAAACCTCCCAGGTAAGCTGGAAGGCATAGAGTCGTTTAACTTTTATTACTTTATAAAGTTTTCTACTCTAGCACACATGTGTTCTTCAGTTATTCAACAACTGCTTTATGCTAATCATGATGAAAGGCCTGGTTCAAAATTCAGTTGATACAATTAGAATTACTTTATATTCTTACACTATTACATGCTAAACAATTTTGCCTACTTCTTCAAATCTTATTCCACTTTCCATAAGCTGTGGTATGACTTAACCATTTGTTACCTCACAATTTCTAGTTATCAGCACAAAGGGAGGCTCCTCCTTGACGGCAAAAAAACATTATCTGTTATTTTGTGTTTAATATCCTACTCACCTGTGGTTGTATACCATCTTTATTTTTTAATAAGGCTTGTACCTTTGTTTCTTGATTTTTTTCTTTGTCTTTTCAATAAATGCTTTTTCTTTTTTTGAAAATAAAAAACTTGCCTTGTTTTTTATTTTTCTATTTTATTAACTTTTGCTATTATCAATGAATTAACATAATTTTTTGCAATTTCTAAGTTTCTTGCTTTGTATGTTGTTTTGCAATAAATACATTGAAGATTGTATAGCTTTTTTATACTCTCCTTATTTCATGTAGGATTTTTGTTTTTCTTCTGTTTCTAAAGAGTTTGTAGTTTCCCATTTGTGCTTCCCTTTAATCTAGGTTTAACACATTTTTAAATTTTTAATTGTGCTATATCAATCAAGGGGAAATGTGCTATTTATAATCTCTGCCACTTAAAATGTGTCCATCTAGAAAAATAGTGTTGACAATGGATAACCAGCAAGGACCTATTGTATAGCACATGAAACTCTGCTCATTGTTATATGGCAGCTTGAATAGGAGAGGAGTTTGGGGGAGAATGGATACATGTACATGTATGTCTCTTTGCTGTTCACCTGAAGTTATCACAACAATGTTAACTGGCTATACTTCAATGCAAAATAAAAAGCTTAAAAAAATAAATGAAAAAGAAAAGGTGAATCTTTATTTGTGATCTAGTTAAGTTTTGAGAATGTTCTGTTTATATCAAAAAAAACAACAACAACTATTCTCCATTTAGGGGGTGCAAAGATGTGTGTGGTTATATTACATATATCATTTAAAATGATTTTTAATGGTATAGATGTTTCTGCAAGTGATACCAGTTTCTCCCCACCTACAGTTCAAATAATTGCAAGGTCTCATTGCCATTTCAAAAACCTTTGACAGGAAGAAGAGAGACTTGTTTCTACATTTCCACAAACAGTACAGTCACAGGGAGGATGCAGGGAGGCTGTCAAAATCTGATAAGAAAACTAAACAATAAATAATAAGACTTAAAAACGAGTGTAAATAATATTGATCCCACCACAAAATGGCTTGGTGACCTTGGACAAGTCACTCCTCAAGGTTTCTATTTCCTTTTCTCTCAATGGGAATGGTCATACCTGTGCTCCCAACTTGACGAGGTTTGTCATGAGAAGCCAAGAGATAAGAAATGTGAATATAAAGTAATAAATAAAAAATATTAGCAGAGGTTGCTAATATTTAGATACAAGATAGAAGATAACAGAATGTAAAACGGCCAACACAGACTCCAAGGTGCTCATTTTCTATTGGTTCCCTTCCCTGGCCCCAGCACCTTCAGGTTCCTTTGAGGACACCTTCCTGCTGCTTGGAGAAACCCCCGCCCAATTGTGTGAGTCTCTCTGTTCGTTGCAAAGGCAGGCAGCTTGGAACCTACTGGAAGCGCGTGGTGGAGGGAGCAGAAACCTGCCTTCAGCACAATGAGGCAGAGCAAGTACGGTGTCTTCCTTAGGCTGTGGGGGTTGACTAGCAGCTGTTGCCCAAAGACTCGCCAATCAAAAGACGCTTTCGCCCCGGACTCCCCCAGGTCTTGGGCATAGTCTCAGCTATTTGGGCTTGAGATATCTACGCTGGAAGCTTCAAGGGCCTCTGAGATCTCATCCAGCAATCGCGTCATTCTGTCTAAGCACTATTTTCTCGGTAGAAAAGGGATCCATGGTGTTCGGCATGAGGGTTTTCAGAGAAGATGCTCCTCACGGTCCGCGCCTCCTGGGGAAGATAATTGAGCGCCGAGAGCACGAGCGCTGGGTTCGGTGGTGCCAGAGCCGCGGCAGCCTGTGCGGTGTGTGTAGGCACCCAGCCTCCTCCAAGCCCTCTCTCCCCGAATTGCCTTCCTGCCGCAGTCTGGGCCCAAATTAATTCTCTTCCCTGGGCACGATCCTTCCGTTTCCCCACGGGATCCAGCCTTTCAACCATTAACCTCCCAGCTACGGGGAGGAGGGGAGGTGCAGGATGGACGGACTGAGGGGTGGGAGGCATTTTGCACGTTCAGAGTCACCAAAATTAACTGCCAAAGCTAAAAGAGTTTGCTTTCTTCCATTTCTGACAGACGAATGCAGTGGGATGCCTGCTGGGCCGACTGCCCCCCCCTCCCCCCCGCNCTTATTCCACTTTCCATAAGCTGTGGTATGACTTAACCATTTGTTACCTCACAATTTCTAGTTATCAGCACAAAGGGAGGCTCCTCCTTGACGGCAAAAAAACATTATCTGTTATTTTGTGTTTAATATCCTACTCACCTGTGGTTGTATACCATCTTTATTTTTTAATAAGGCTTGTACCTTTGTTTCTTGATTTTTTTCTTTGTCTTTTCAATAAATGCTTTTTCTTTTTTTGAAAATAAAAAACTTGCCTTGTTTTTTATTTTTCTATTTTATTAACTTTTGCTATTATCAATGAATTAACATAATTTTTTGCAATTTCTAAGTTTCTTGCTTTGTATGTTGTTTTGCAATAAATACATTGAAGATTGTATAGCTTTTTTATACTCTCCTTATTTCATGTAGGATTTTTGTTTTTCTTCTGTTTCTAAAGAGTTTGTAGTTTCCCATTTGTGCTTCCCTTTAATCTAGGTTTAACACATTTTTAAATTTTTAATTGTGCTATATCAATCAAGGGGAAATGTGCTATTTATAATCTCTGCCACTTAAAATGTGTCCATCTAGAAAAATAGTGTTGACAATGGATAACCAGCAAGGACCTATTGTATAGCACATGAAACTCTGCTCATTGTTATATGGCAGCTTGAATAGGAGAGGAGTTTGGGGGAGAATGGATACATGTACATGTATGTCTCTTTGCTGTTCACCTGAAGTTATCACAACAATGTTAACTGGCTATACTTCAATGCAAAATAAAAAGCTTAAAAAAATAAATGAAAAAGAAAAGGTGAATCTTTATTTGTGATCTAGTTAAGTTTTGAGAATGTTCTGTTTATATCAAAAAAAACAACAACAACTATTCTCCATTTAGGGGGTGCAAAGATGTGTGTGGTTATATTACATATATCATTTAAAATGATTTTTAATGGTATAGATGTTTCTGCAAGTGATACCAGTTTCTCCCCACCTACAGTTCAAATAATTGCAAGGTCTCATTGCCATTTCAAAAACCTTTGACAGGAAGAAGAGAGACTTGTTTCTACATTTCCACAAACAGTACAGTCACAGGGAGGATGCAGGGAGGCTGTCAAAATCTGATAAGAAAACTAAACAATAAATAATAAGACTTAAAAACGAGTGTAAATAATATTGATCCCACCACAAAATGGCTTGGTGACCTTGGACAAGTCACTCCTCAAGGTTTCTATTTCCTTTTCTCTCAATGGGAATGGTCATACCTGTGCTCCCAACTTGACGAGGTTTGTCATGAGAAGCCAAGAGATAAGAAATGTGAATATAAAGTAATAAATAAAAAATATTAGCAGAGGTTGCTAATATTTAGATACAAGATAGAAGATAACAGAATGTAAAACGGCCAACACAGACTCCAAGGTGCTCATTTTCTATTGGTTCCCTTCCCTGGCCCCAGCACCTTCAGGTTCCTTTGAGGACACCTTCCTGCTGCTTGGAGAAACCCCCGCCCAATTGTGTGAGTCTCTCTGTTCGTTGCAAAGGCAGGCAGCTTGGAACCTACTGGAAGCGCGTGGTGGAGGGAGCAGAAACCTGCCTTCAGCACAATGAGGCAGAGCAAGTACGGTGTCTTCCTTAGGCTGTGGGGGTTGACTAGCAGCTGTTGCCCAAAGACTCGCCAATCAAAAGACGCTTTCGCCCCGGACTCCCCCAGGTCTTGGGCATAGTCTCAGCTATTTGGGCTTGAGATATCTACGCTGGAAGCTTCAAGGGCCTCTGAGATCTCATCCAGCAATCGCGTCATTCTGTCTAAGCACTATTTTCTCGGTAGAAAAGGGATCCATGGTGTTCGGCATGAGGGTTTTCAGAGAAGATGCTCCTCACGGTCCGCGCCTCCTGGGGAAGATAATTGAGCGCCGAGAGCACGAGCGCTGGGTTCGGTGGTGCCAGAGCCGCGGCAGCCTGTGCGGTGTGTGTAGGCACCCAGCCTCCTCCAAGCCCTCTCTCCCCGAATTGCCTTCCTGCCGCAGTCTGGGCCCAAATTAATTCTCTTCCCTGGGCACGATCCTTCCGTTTCCCCACGGGATCCAGCCTTTCAACCATTAACCTCCCAGCTACGGGGAGGAGGGGAGGTGCAGGATGGACGGACTGAGGGGTGGGAGGCATTTTGCACGTTCAGAGTCACCAAAATTAACTGCCAAAGCTAAAAGAGTTTGCTTTCTTCCGTTTCTGACAGACGAATGCAGTGGGATGCCTGCTGGGCCAACTGCCGCCCCGGCCCGGAGCCCTGGGTTCACTTCGCAGCCTGCTGCTTAGTTTCAGACCGCAGTACTCAGCATCCGCCCGGCTTTGCCCCCTTGCCGAAATCTGCAGATCGATAGATGCTGGGCGTAGGCTTTTCCCTAGGCTAAAGCCCCAAAGCTCGCACCTTCGTCTTCTGTTTTTTTGCCCGCTCCCACCACTACCATCGAAGTACGTGCCCCTCTGGTAGTGTTGGCGCTGAAACCCGAGCGAGGGAAAGGGCGCCTCCCCATCCCATCCCCTCCTCCCCATCCCCGCCGCGACTCGCGACTCGGGGTTTTACTGCGGCAGCCGGAGGTGACAGCTACGCCTGAGCCTCCTCCGTTGCTCTCAGAGCCCGGCTTCCCCAGCCTCCGGAAAGCGCCTCCTTCTGAGAGGCTGGCCCTGGAGAAGTGCTAACGTGCTGCAGGAAACCAAATTTAAAAATGTAGAAGTCGCTGGGCTGCATTCCTCTGAGGACGAGCCTGATCGCCCAGGACCAAGAGTGGCAGCGTACGGGAAGTTGGGACCATAGAGCAAGGGGGGAGGGGAGTGGTGCAGCCAGCATTCCCTTCTGAAAGGAGTCGTTGGGAGCAGTGACCGGTTGGACACAAGTTTGCCTGGGAGTGTTTTTCTTTCGTCAATAATTAATCACCGGAATCAGGCTGACAGAATTGGAGTTTTAGCGATAGTGCAGAGGGCGGGGCCGAACACCTAACTCCCGGAGCTTTGAGGTGCCCAGCGCAGTAGGAAGCTCGCAGCAGTTGGGGAGGAGCCAAAGCCCTGGTGCTCACCTAAGCCGCAGGAGATATACCCAACCCAACCGGGAGGTAAGCATCTTCCAAATACATGCTTGAACGGTAACGTAGCTTTTAAAGGATAGAATTCCTGTCTTTAGAAGGAAAATTAATACCGAGCCATAAAGCAATGTACCACCTTATTATTTAACTGCACAAAAATTTTTAAGAATTGAATGGGTTTTTCCATTTGCCTTTAACTATGTTAGAAACTAAGATGTTTCAGTCAACAGAAGCCAAACTTTACTACTGAAACTTTCCCAGCCAAAAGAAGAGAAAATTACTTTGTTAATTACTTTTGTTTTTTATCCTTGTATAATGCAGTAACATTATTCAGAGAAATGTCATTGGGTGTTGCTTTTTCATTCTTAAATATTTTGTTTATCTTGTTTCATGTTTTTATACAATACTTTTTGCCCATAAGCTACTTGAGGCAATAATACACATAAGTCAATTGCCTCCAAAGTGAAGAATTTACAACAAGGGATACATTTTAACATTTTATCATGATTATTAAGCTGTATTGCTGTTTGTTTTAGTGGACAAGGCTTGTCTGACTCTTTTGCAACCCCCTGGATTGTAGCCCACCAGACTCCTCTGTCCATGGGATTTCCCAGGCAAGAATGCTAGAGTAGGTTGCCATTACCATCTCCATCTCCAATTAAGCAGTATGTATTTTCTTTAAGATGATTAAGTGACCACTTATAAGTAACTAGACTTCTAAACCGAAGGAGAAAAGTACATATAGATAACTTTGACAAGGGGGTGAGGATATGGCATAATGGATAGAAAAGAGTTTAGATATGAGCAGAGATTCTAGATCTGTGTCAACTAAAATGACATTCAACTGACTGGCAATTAACATATGAACCCAGCCCTTGATCAAATAAAGAATTTGAAGAATTATTAACTTTAAATTTTAGCCCTAAAACTACAAATAAATGCACCAAAAAAGTTGGGGCAATTGTTTTCCTATATGACTTTGCGGTCTGGTAGTTCTTTTGAATTAAATAAATGTTAAGAAATGCATGATTATTTTTGCTTGTGAGTTTTGTAGATTAGTGTGTAAAATTAATGAGGTTTTAATAACTTAATTTTCACTTCTGAATTATTCCCATACTTTTTAAAAGACATCTTTTTATTATTTTTAATTGGTTTTTATTGGAGGATAATTGCTTTACAGTGTTGTGTAGTTTCTGTTGTAGAGCAAAGTGAATCAGCTATAACTCCTCTTTTCTGGATTTCCTTCCCATTTAGGTCCCCACAGAGCACTGAGTAGAGTTCCCTGTGCTACCTGTGTTATCTACTTTTTAAGTTGTTTAGTTGCTTAGTCGTGTCTGATTCTTCGCTATCCCGTATACTGCAATCCACCAGGCTCCTCTGTCTGTGGGATTTCCCAGGCAAGAAGTAGTGTATATATGTCAGTTCCGATCTCTCGATTCATCCAGTCCCCCTCTTCCACCCCTGGAATCCATAAGTCCATAAAACAGGCATCATTTTGATGATTGTTCAAATGGCTGTTGATGGTTTTACGCATAGATTACTAGAGCAACAGCAAACATATGAAATGTACTATTACCCTCATTACCCAAAGATTTCTATACAACTGTTTGATAACAACAAATTAACAATGGTTTGCCAACCAGATTCATGGGCATTCTAGAAATGTGGTGGATATAAAGTTGAAAGTCAACCAATTCTCAACTTCAGTTAGCTTTCTTAATCCACTATTTGTAAATTTGCAAATACTTATGTAAAAACTGTCCTTTGTAATTCTATATCTACTGGGCTTTTATGTCAGCATGAACTATTTTACTACCAAGTATATAAGATGGAAAATCTTCATTAAAAATTATCCAAATGGGACTCAACTTCCAGTATGGTGGTATGAGGAACTCTGTGAACCTACCCTCTCAAGCAAAACAACAATAACTTTAAAATCACTGTTGAAAATTGTACATAAACAATTATTTGTTCTCTAGAAATTGTCCTGAGGAAATAAAACAAATGAAGAAAATTTTGTTAAAGACCATCTATTAAGTTTCAGTAAGAACAGCAAGAGCTTGGATTCTGAGCTACAACCCACTTCCTTCACCGACTCCACCTGGACATGATGTTGCTCTACTCTGAGGGAGAGTGCAGCCAAGAACACTGGGCTCACTTTCAACCTACATCACAGTTGAGGGATATGTTATGTCCCGAGAAAATAGGCCACCAGCATCTCATCCACTACCAGGGTTGCAGAAGCTCTACTTTAGTCAAGAGCAAGGGAACGGTCTCTGGCTCTCTTCTTCCAACCATCCCCCATTCTTAAGGCAAAAGAGAAAAAACCTCAACAACTATAAAAGAACTAACCCATTTTACAATGGGCAAGGGACTTCAGGTATTTCTCTAAAGAAGGTGGGTAAACAGCCAATCAACACATGAAGAGGTGCTTACCATCATTAGCCATTAGGGAAATAAATATCAAAAACACATGCTACCACTTTATACTAACCAAAAAGACTCTAATCAAAAAGAAAGATAATAACAATTGTTGGAGAGAGAGTGGAGAAACTAGAACCAGCATATATTGCTGGTGGGAATATAAAGTGAGTGAGTTGCTGTGGAAGATCGGTTGTGAATTCCTCAAAAAACTGAAATTTACCATTATAGCCCAGCCATATAATTCATAATTTCACTCCTAAGTATTATCCAAGAGAATTGAAAATCTAGGTCCGTGTAAGAACCTGTACACTGATGTTCACTGCAGCATTACTTATAATACGCAAAAAGAGACCATAACTCAAGTATCCATTGACTGGTGAATGGACAGATAAAATGTGATATGGAATGCAATAATGGAATATTATTCAGAAATGAAAAGGAAAAGATATGTGCCACAACAGGGATGAATGTGTAAGACTATACTAAGTGAAAGACCATATATTGTATAATTCCATCTATATAATATGTCCACAGCAGGCAAACCTAGAG
This sequence comes from Neotragus moschatus, assembly GCA_006410615.1. Lineage (NCBI taxonomy): Eukaryota > Metazoa > Chordata > Mammalia > Artiodactyla > Bovidae > Neotragus > Neotragus moschatus. The sequence goes on from SJYA01000112.1 coordinate 830,459, forward strand.
ACAGAAAGTAGATTTTTGTGTGTGTGTGGTTAAGTATGACTGAAGCTGGGGGTGGGGAGTGAAGTTGAGCAGGAATGGGGAGTTACTGCTAAAGGGTACAAGGTGTCCTTATGGGCTAACAAAAATGGTCTAAAACTGATTAGTAATGGTTGCATAACTGTGAATATACTAAAAACCACTGAATTGTGTGCTTTGGGTGAATTGTGTGGTGTTTGAATTATATCTCTTTATTGAGCTGTTTTTAATAAATCATACAAGGTATTAAAAGAATATATAGGTTCAGAATTTGGAGGTCATGAATCTTCATGTACCACCAGACCAATAGTTTACATGAACCTCTTTCCTAAGGGCCACATTGAAACAGATGAAACAATTGAGTGATACACGTGATACAAATGTAATTTTCATCCGTGGAGAAGGAAATGGCAACCCAGTCCAGTGTTCTTGCCTGGAGAATCCCAGGGTCGGGGGAGCCTGGTGGGCTGCCGTCTATGGGGTCACACAGAGTCAGACACGACTAAAGCGACTTAGCAGCAGCAGCAGCAGCAACACACCTGCCCAAGCTTTTCTCTGTTTTGAAATGTCAAATGTCTTTAATGTAGTCCTATAGAGAACTAGTTTGCAAAACCCTAACTTTTTTAACTCATGCACTCATTAGATTAATACAAGTTCAGTGAGCCCAGTCGTTCTTCCTATTTTTAGATAAGTCTAGTCCTTTATCAGTTCTTCAGGCCAGTTGTTGAGAGAAGCCACAGTAGGTGAGAGAAGGAAGGAGGGTACCTGAATCTCAGCCAAAGTGTACTTGTCTGCCACTTAGACAACCCCAGTTTCACTTAGACTAGAAGGGCTCAGAAGTAGAAGTCTTAAGGAGAAAGGAAGAGTTGGAGCAGCCACGATAGTACTCAGAGCACACTGACATGTCACTGCTGGGAAGCATCTCTAGTGGTTTTAACAATCTCAAATATAGAAGATTCCAAATAATTAATATTCTCCTCTACTCAGCTTCTATATTTTGAGTTTCTATAAACTACCTGATCCTGTACTAAAAACCATAGAATTGGAGATAATGTTTTGTTAAAAAATGGGAAGATAAAATTAGTGAGTCTGAGTTTCAGAGGGGTAAGTCATTAACACCTGAACTTGTTGCCAGGAACAGGTATGGGCACACCGAGCCAAAGCATATCCTTAGCTTTAGGAATTCAAGCAAATCCACCTGCATCAGGAAACCTCAAGATTTTCCATTCTCACCAGGTCAAGCTTATCCTTCCATACATATGTTTAGAAGAGCGTACTATGCTGATGAAAATGGGTTCCATGCAATTTTTGACCATTGAAGGTTTTATAGAGATCATATTGTCATGTTTTTTCAGATTTCTATAAGTTTCAAATGTCCAATCAATTGTCTGTAAATTAAAGCCATGTAGGAAAAATCTGATTGTAGTTATTATTTATTAATATTGCTTTGATCAGGATTAATGATTCTTTCATTCAACATATTTATGGAGCATCTACTCTGTACCAGGACAATTCTAGGCCCTGGATGAGTAATAAAACAGACAAAATTCCTACCCTTAAGGAAGTTAACATTCCAGAGGGGCTGTCATATAAATATGTAATTTTTAAGTGAATTATACAGTGCATGAGTAGGAGATAAGGGCTCTGGAGAAAAACAGGGAAGGGAACAAGTTACAATTTTAAACTGTGGCATCAGGCTAGGAAGTACAGTTATGTAATTAGATAATATAAAGATCATGAATGGGATGGGCCATGAGGATTACCTGTTCCAAGTTAATTTTTTCCCCCGGGAGCTTCGTTTCCCCTTCCCGTCAGCATTGTTTTATTACCTTGAATTTACTGCTGTTTCACCAAAGAAAATATTACATTGGCCCTAACATTCCAAGCAAGCACAAGGAAGACAGAACTTCTTGCCTTTTTTAAAGAACTACAATCCAAATAAAACACCGCCTTATGACAACAAAAATTCTTGTTAAGGAAAATCATTAGCCTGGTCCTTCAGTTTCTCCGGGCCTTTCTCTCTTGCTGTGCCCTGGATTCTTGTAGTCTGTAAGAGGATTGTGTGGTCAATAATTAAGAACCACTTTCCCAAACTTAACACCTTTTGAAAGAATGAAGAGAGTATGGGAGAGTTTGAGTGGAAGAAAAATTTCCAGGCCTCTCTGGAAAGGTGAAAGGAGAATAGCTCTTTCAGAACTACAGAACATAGGAACCCCACTGATCAACTGGAGAAAAGGGAAAAAGGAACCTGCTTTCCCAGACCAACCCAGTCTCTCCTCAGGATTAAAGATACCTGAGATATCTGATATTTGATACTTAAAAGACACCTGAGAACACACTGTTCTAGCAAAATATAATGGGTGTGGCAGCTCACCTGAAATAGGACTTTTAAAAAATGGCTTAAAAGAGATCAGGGACTTGATTATTTTTTTAAGTCAAAAGGGAACATTTATTTTAGGCTTGGATGAAAAGTGTTTAAGAGTCAAGTTAGAAATAAATCAAAAACCTCCTGTTGTAATGGAGTCGTTATGGTGCGTTAGAATTCTCACTTATTTAGTAAATATATTTTAATTGAGCAGCCACCATATGTCAAGTACTGGGGGAACAACACAGGCCTTGCTTCAAAGACCTTTCTTTCGGATTGCCTTATATGCCCTTTGTTATAAAGTAGTCAGAGCACACAATGATGAGGACAAGAACTTTTTGACCTGCCTGTCCTAACACTCGCTCCTAGTTTATATTAGAGCCTCTTTCCATGCCCCAGAGTACCCTCCACTTCCCTGTCGTAACACCTATCTCAGTGCATGGGATGCCTGTGTAACTCTCTCTCCTCCTCTCTAAAAAGTGGTCTGAAGAGACTACGTCAGTGTTATTCAGTTTATATATCCCTAGTACATGCTTACTGAATATTTTGACTAGATGGACGGATGGATAGATGATTTGCCAGGTTGTAACCAGAGGTCTCCGCCAAGAGAGGCATTCTGGAAGAATAGTAGTAAGAGTGTGTTCTCAACATTAACTGTGAGACTGGGTCAATATTTAAGTTTCTCAATGCTTCAGTTTCCTCATTTGTAAAGTGGATATAGAAATAGTGCCTCTGGTATAGTGTTGTTTAAGTGAACTAAGGTAATACATACAAAATTCTGAGACATAAGTTGCTCAATAAATATCCACTATTATTACCAGTACAGAATGGTGGTTTCCTTGGTGACCATTGGCTATCCAAATATCACATCCCTGCCCTTTTGGCTCCATTATAAGATCAAAGGATGTCCATTAGGGCTAAAGTTATCACTTTGGGTTCAAGATCTCTGGAAAAGATTAAAAGGAGAATTTGGAAATGAATATAAGTAGAAATTGAACAAGAAAATTAAAAAAGGAAAAGTGCTCAAGATGGCATGTCCAAAGCAATTTTTCTGGGGGCAGTAATACCTCTGCTTCTCTCACATCCACCAGCCGACATGCCAGTTCATCTCTGTTCTAGAACATACTTGTGCCTCATAGGATGTCATGCCCAATATATATCAGTAAGTGTTTACTGATGCAGAAGAAGAAAGAAAAGTGGGAAAAAATTTTATTTGAAGTCAAGCCTTATCTAAACCTAAGAATGTTATATAATCTTTTTTGTTTCTTTTGAAAGTTTAATAATCCTTTTTGTGTGAGATCTGTAGTCAGGATTATCTTAGTACTTCTTCAGATACCGTGTTTATTACCTTCTAAATAAGGTGAAATGCCAACTTGTAACTGTCTGTGGAAACCTAGTAATTTTAATGTTTCCCTTTACTGCTATTAAAGAGAATTCTTTTGGCCTCTTCCTCAGTCATAGGGGAATCTCTCTCTTTTTCTTTCTTAATCTTCTCCTAAGAGCAAACTGATTCTCCTTTATTAACTCATCCATTGAAGAGTAATTTTTAAGTAAAGTTAGCTTAGAGTCATTTTATGGATAGAAAAAAATTAGAGTAAGAATTTGTAACAAACCCTGATACTTCAATTACCAACTCTTTTTATTCCTTGAGGCTGCAGATATTTTACTCCACAAGGGAGAGCTTGGTCATTAAATTTTTAATAGGATATCTTATTGCCTAAAACTTTAAACAAAGGAAAAATCAATCAGATTGCCCTAGTTCTGATCTTGATGGGCAGGAAAATCATGTTATAATTCAGGACAAAAAAGTGGTTCTACAGGTTTCCTCCATTTAGGAAACCCTGATGCAAATGTAAAATAGATAATGTGGAACCCCTCCCCGTGACCTACAGGGTGAATTCTTTCTCCCAGACTCATGAGAGTCACCATTTTACCCAGTTACATCATTTGTGCTTTATGAGTTCAAAAGAGTCATCTAAAAGGACCCTCTTGGGAGAAAATAAGAGGAACAAATAATATTTTGATAAAAGTTACCATCTTTGAGCCATTATTAAAACCAGGCTCCATTACCAATGTTGTGTAATCTTCACAAAAACACAGAAATAACTAATCATCTCTGTGTTACCAACTCTTAACTGATATTTATAGAGGTTAATCAATATCCTGAATATCAAATGACAGCAAACTCCAATTTGCCAATTTCAAAATCCATATTCTCTTATTATGGAAAAAAATTAATGAATCAAATCATTCTCCAGTGGGATATTGAATTCTGTTATGGAAATAGCATCTTAGATTTGATGAAAGCTTAGTGATCTCTTCTTCAACCCTTCCTCCTGATTGTTAGCAACCCTGAGAAGGTATTATCCAGATTCTGCGAACAGTTCCCTAATGGAATTCTCACTACTTCAGTCAGCTAACCCTTTCCCCTTTAGATTACTCTTTCTGTTTAAAGTTTTTCTTGAGTTTTTTGTTTTTGTCTTTGGCCATGTCACACAGCTTATGGTATCTTAGATCCCCAACCACAGATTGAACCCAGGCCGCCACAGTGAAAGGGCTGAGTCCTAACCACTGGACCACCAGGGAATTCCCCAGTTTTCCCTGAGATTAACCTCTGAAAACAATAAAACAATTCCAAACCTTTCCCTCCATCATAGCTTATAACACCATTTAAAATATCTTAGATCTTTTAAGACTTCCAAGATACATTCCTTCCCCTCAAATCTTCTTGCAACCTTTCCTGTTGGAAGCCTTCCAGATTTTCTCCATCTGGCTTCCCAAGGACATGGTCAGTTTCCTGGAGTGACTGTTTTCATCAGATGGAAGAAGGATGCTAACCAAAGCCAAGAGCTGTGGCCCCCTTTTCTTATCTGTGGCACAACACTTCTATAAATATAAAGAATATTGGTGCTAAGGTCTGAACGTTTCCCCTTCAAAGTTCATATGTCAAATCCTGACCCCTATAGGAGATGGTATTAGGAGGTGGGTCCTTTGAGAGGTGCTTTAGTTGTGAGAATGGGATCTTCATGATGACATTAGTGTTCTTCAGGCTCTGGAGTGATCCCTTGTCCCTTTGACCAGCCAGAAGGTAGCAACTAGGAATAGAAAGAGGACTTGGCCAGAACACAACCACACTGGTGCCTTGATCATAGACTTCCTAGTCTCCAGAACCATGAGAAATGAATTTCTGTTATTTATAAGTCACTTAGTCTATGGTATTTTGTTATAATAAACCAAACAGACTAATTCAATTGGATCACTTCTTTATAAACCATTTCACGACATTATTGGTTCATAATGAACTTGAAGTCAAATAAAATTCCTTAGTCTTTATTATATGAATTGATTGTGGGCCACATTTTCCCCTATCTTATCCTTGGACAATTAACTTTTTGAACTGAAGAACAAGACTTTGTATTTTTCTCAAAGTTTTACCCTTGGTCATTCTTGGGACTCTGTAATCAACTAAGTCTTTTATAACTCCATCCCATAAGTCTGGTTCATCTGCAAATTTGACCACCTATACTTTCTCTGGGCTGGATGAAGCACAAGCTGGAATCAAGACTACATGGAGAAATATCAACAATCTCAGATACGTAGATGACACTACCCTTATGGTAGAACTAAAGAGCCTCTTGATGAAAGTGAAAGAGAAGAGTTGGCTTAAGCTCAACACTCAGAAAACTAAGATCATGGCATCCAGTCCTGTCACTTCATGCCAAATAGATGGGGAAACAGTGGCAGACTTTATTTTTGGGGGCTCCAAAATCACTGCAGATGGTGATTGCAGCCATGAAATTAAAAGACACTTACTCCTTGGAAGAAAAGTTATGACCAACCTAGACAGCATATTCAAAAGCAGAGACATTACTTTGCCAACAAAGGTCTGTCTAGCCAAGGGTATAGTTTTTCCAGTAGTCATGTATGGAGGTGAGAGTTGGACTATCAAGAAAGCTGAGTGCCGAAGAATTGATGCTTTTGAACTGTGGTGTTGGAGAAGACTCTTGAGAATCTCTTGGATTGCAAGGAGATCCAACCAGTCCATCCTAAAGANAATGTGGAACCCCTCCCCGTGACCTACAGGGTGAATTCTTTCTCCCAGACTCATGAGAGTCACCATTTTACCCAGTTACATCATTTGTGCTTTATGAGTTCAAAAGAGTCATCTAAAAGGACCCTCTTGGGAGAAAATAAGAGGAACAAATAATATTTTGATAAAAGTTACCATCTTTGAGCCATTATTAAAACCAGGCTCCATTACCAATGTTGTGTAATCTTCACAAAAACACAGAAATAACTAATCATCTCTGTGTTACCAACTCTTAACTGATATTTATAGAGGTTAATCAATATCCTGAATATCAAATGACAGCAAACTCCAATTTGCCAATTTCAAAATCCATATTCTCTTATTATGGAAAAAAATTAATGAATCAAATCATTCTCCAGTGGGATATTGAATTCTGTTATGGAAATAGCATCTTAGATTTGATGAAAGCTTAGTGATCTCTTCTTCAACCCTTCCTCCTGATTGTTAGCAACCCTGAGAAGGTATTATCCAGATTCTGCGAACAGTTCCCTAATGGAATTCTCACTACTTCAGTCAGCTAACCCTTTCCCCTTTAGATTACTCTTTCTGTTTAAAGTTTTTCTTGAGTTTTTTGTTTTTGTCTTTGGCCATGTCACACAGCTTATGGTATCTTAGATCCCCAACCACAGATTGAACCCAGGCCGCCACAGTGAAAGGGCTGAGTCCTAACCACTGGACCACCAGGGAATTCCCCAGTTTTCCCTGAGATTAACCTCTGAAAACAATAAAACAATTCCAAACCTTTCCCTCCATCATAGCTTATAACACCATTTAAAATATCTTAGATCTTTTAAGACTTCCAAGATACATTCCTTCCCCTCAAATCTTCTTGCAACCTTTCCTGTTGGAAGCCTTCCAGATTTTCTCCATCTGGCTTCCCAAGGACATGGTCAGTTTCCTGGAGTGACTGTTTTCATCAGATGGAAGAAGGATGCTAACCAAAGCCAAGAGCTGTGGCCCCCTTTTCTTATCTGTGGCACAACACTTCTATAAATATAAAGAATATTGGTGCTAAGGTCTGAACGTTTCCCCTTCAAAGTTCATATGTCAAATCCTGACCCCTATAGGAGATGGTATTAGGAGGTGGGTCCTTTGAGAGGTGCTTTAGTTGTGAGAATGGGATCTTCATGATGACATTAGTGTTCTTCAGGCTCTGGAGTGATCCCTTGTCCCTTTGACCAGCCAGAAGGTAGCAACTAGGAATAGAAAGAGGACTTGGCCAGAACACAACCACACTGGTGCCTTGATCATAGACTTCCTAGTCTCCAGAACCATGAGAAATGAATTTCTGTTATTTATAAGTCACTTAGTCTATGGTATTTTGTTATAATAAACCAAACAGACTAATTCAATTGGATCACTTCTTTATAAACCATTTCACGACATTATTGGTTCATAATGAACTTGAAGTCAAATAAAATTCCTTAGTCTTTATTATATGAATTGATTGTGGGCCACATTTTCCCCTATCTTATCCTTGGACAATTAACTTTTTGAACTGAAGAACAAGACTTTGTATTTTTCTCAAAGTTTTACCCTTGGTCATTCTTGGGACTCTGTAATCAACTAAGTCTTTTATAACTCCATCCCATAAGTCTGGTTCATCTGCAAATTTGACCACCTATACTTTCTCTGGGCTGGATGAAGCACAAGCTGGAATCAAGACTACATGGAGAAATATCAACAATCTCAGATACGTAGATGACACTACCCTTATGGTAGAACTAAAGAGCCTCTTGATGAAAGTGAAAGAGAAGAGTTGGCTTAAGCTCAACACTCAGAAAACTAAGATCATGGCATCCAGTCCTGTCACTTCATGCCAAATAGATGGGGAAACAGTGGCAGACTTTATTTTTGGGGGCTCCAAAATCACTGCAGATGGTGATTGCAGCCATGAAATTAAAAGACACTTACTCCTTGGAAGAAAAGTTATGACCAACCTAGACAGCATATTCAAAAGCAGAGACATTACTTTGCCAACAAAGGTCTGTCTAGCCAAGGGTATAGTTTTTCCAGTAGTCATGTATGGAGGTGAGAGTTGGACTATCAAGAAAGCTGAGTGCCGAAGAATTGATGCTTTTGAACTGTGGTGTTGGAGAAGACTCTTGAGAATCTCTTGGATTGCAAGGAGATCCAACCAGTCCATCCTAAAGATCAGTCCTGAATATTCACTGGAAGGACTGATGTTGAAGCTGAAACTCCAATCCTTTGGCCACCTGATGTGAAGAACTGACTCATTGGAAAAAGACCCTGATGCTGGGAAAGATTGAAGGTGGGAGGAGAAGGGGACGACAGAGGGTGAGGTGGTTGGATGGTATCACCGACACAATGGACATGAGTTTGAGTAAACTCCGGGAGTTGGTGATGGATAGGGAGGCCTGGCCACGGCGTCACAAAGAGTCGGACACGACTGAGCAATGGAACTAAAGTAATACTTTCCCTGACATAATTCAGATGGACAAGAATGCTACCATGGTCAGGACAAGATGCAGAGCCCTAGAGCTCATCACTAAAGCCCTACTCATCATCTTTATAAATGCTTCACCAATTACAAAACAATTTCACAAATATCATTTCATTTAATTCTTATAATTCACCTGTGAAAAAAATATTATCATCATTCTATTGTGCTTGTGCTCGGTCATGTCTGACTCTCTGTAGCCCCATGGACTGTAACCTGCCAGGCTCCTCTGTCCATGGAATTTTCCAGTCAAGAATACTGGAGTGTGTGGCCAGGTCCTCCTCCAGGGGATTTCCCAACCAGGAATTGAACGCTTCTGGCTCTTCTGTCTCCTGCACTGGCAGGCAGATTCTTTACCACTAGCACCACCATTCTATACACGAGGACAGAGCTTCAGAAAAACTATTTGACTTGCCTGATGTGATACAGCTAATAAATGACAAAATAGGAAACAAGCCTTAGAGCTTCTGTCTCTGCTTCTAGTGCTTTTTCAAAGATGAGTGTTTAAATATAATGATTAACCTAATCTTTTTCCTTTTCCCCTCATATAGATATCAACAGAGACTAATTACAATCATGAAATATTTTTATTTTCTATAAACAAAATCTAGTGTTTTTGTTTATAGAAAATATAGAAAACCCAGAAACCTAGTGTCTAAAGCAGATTAAAAGCAGTCTACTCTGATATAAGAGAGATGGGGGATCTTAGATTTTCTGTCTTTGTCCCACCTGGGGCCTCCCTTCAACCCCACCATAGATAGTAATGTGGTACCTTATAGTCCTCAGAGTACATTGGGAAGTCACTAGTTGGTGGCATGTCCTCAAACTGTAACCTTCTCTAAAAATAAATTTTAAAATAAGGCTGGTTTCTGATACCTTATTTTTATTAATATAATACATTCTAGAATTCTATGGGAGATGATCTCTCTAAGGTTTAAAGACCTTTTATATAGAATAGAATTGTTTTAAAGTTTGAAGGCATCTTTGGGTTTGTTTAATTCAAATCTTAATTTCACAGATGAAGAAACTGTAACCCAGAGAGGAGAAGTAATATACACAGAATCATTCCCCAGGGGAAGCAAGGACAAGAACCCAGACCTGGACTCTCCTAGGTAGGTAGATTCTTCTGGTTATATCATGGAGTATTGTTTTTAGAAATCTGCCCATTTTCCTTACAAGATGACATCTTTAACAAGATGAAGTTTCTGGTTCTCACTTAAGCAACTGTGAAACATTTACAATATATTTGATTTTACAAAGGCACTTAGATGATATATAGGACTGAAATGTGCAATTAGCTTTAATAATGAGGCTTTGAAACAGTGGATCTTAACTTATAGACATTACAGGCTCCTTTGAAGTGGGCTTCTCTGATGTCTCAGATGGTAAAGAATCTGCATGCAATGCAGGAGACACAGGTCTGATTCCCTAGGTCAGGAAGATCCCCTAGAGAACAGAGTGGCTACCAACTCCAGCATTCTTGCCTGGAGAATTCCATGGACTGAGGAGCCTGGCGGGCTACTGTCCACAGTGTCGCAAAGATTCAAACATGACTGAGAGACTAGCACTTTGACATGGATATCTAAAAATGTTTATGCACAACTTGAAAACATTTCAAAAGGTTCATAGATTCCACATCTTCCCTCCTCACACACAGCAAGTTGTTGGCCTCCTGGTTAAGAACCTCTGGCCAATTCTAGTACAAGTGCCAAGGTAAGGATTACATAGCACCAGCTACTATCTTATTTATGGGTCTGCTGGTTAAAGCTGCTCTGTTTCTGCATCCTTCATTTTTTATTTAAATGGAGCAATGTCTTATCCTGGAAGACTTCTGATACAAGAAAGGAGTAAATGTTTCAATAAGTTCTCAGTTAACCAAATTGAGAGAAATTTGATAAAATAAAAACATTTTCATAAAAAATGTTAATGAAAGTAAGGCTGGTCAGTGTTCATATGGGACATTCATTTTCTTTCAACTTATTTTTTAAGAAAGAAAGAAAAAGAAATGGAGTGGAAAAAACCTTGACTACCACTGGCCACATATCCACTTTTATTAAATCTGTTTTGTAGTGGTTTAGTTTCTAAGTCATGTTTGACTCTTATGACCCCATGGTCTATAGCTCACCAGGCTCCTCTGTCCATGGGATTTCCCAGGCAAGAATACTGAAATAGGTTGCCATTTCCTTTTCCAAAGTTCACACATTTTTGCCTTGAAATGATCTCATTCTCATTTATTCTTTGCCTGGTATTCATAGCCTCAGCAATAATATATTAGTGTAGCATATAATAATCCTAACAGTTAACATTCACTTAGGCCTTCTTTCTATGTTTCATTCTAAATACTTTACATCTTTTAATATTCCCAGAAATTGTATGAATGAAGTTCTATTATCAGTCCTTTTTTCCAGTGGAGGAAATTGAGTCTGAAGGATTGAGCAACTTAGCCAGGGCCAAACCCAGACAGGATCCAGAGACAGGGCTCATAAACACTCACCACCCTGCCTCTTGGCAGGATTCTTACGTGGATTCTCACCCAGCTCCTCACGTGGTTACTGTGAGACTTCGGGCCTCAGTTTCTCCATCATAAAATAGGAATCATTTAAGGTAAACATTTAGCCAGTGTCTGCCACAGTGCTGCTTAATAAATGCTGTTTCTGTTCCCTGAAGAGAATTCCACATGATACGATTCTAGTACCTTTAAGGAAGAGATCTGAAATCATTTCCTAGGGCTGCTGTAACACTGGACCACACTGTCGGTGACTGAAAGCAAGAAAATTATCCTCTGATAGTTCTGGAGGCTAGAAGTCTGAAATCAATTTATCAGCAGGGCTACAATTCCTCTAAAGACCCTAGGGGACATTCTACTTTTCTTCTTTCAGCTTCTGATGGCTTATTGGCTTATGGCTACATAATTCCAATCTCTGCCTGTCTTTGCTAGCCCTCACTTCCATGCCTGTTTTCTGAGGACACTTGTCATTGGATTTAAGACTGACCGGGGTAATCTAAGATGAGCTTTTGCAGAGATCTATAACTTAAGTACTTCCACAAAGACACTTTTCCCAAATAAAGTTATATTCACAGGTTTCTGGATGTGGATGTATCTTTTGCAGGCTCACCATTCAACCTATTACAATATCTTAACCCAAATATTTTTTTGTCTTGGCAGATTTCCTCTGGTATTCTTGACAAACAAGCCCATATTTTTTTCAAAGAGGGCAAAGAACGTTTCATCTCATCCAGTTTGAGCCTATACTTAAATTGGTTACCAATCTATTGGTTGAAATATTTTTCTTAATATACCCAGTTGCCATTAGCCTTCTCCTTGAGAATCGACAATGTTCTTTGGAAACGAAAAATTGTTACTTATTTAGAAGAATAATCTTGGAGCTCAGCCCTTTTCTGCTTTTCACTAGAAGCATGCAGGTACCCATGTACCTGGGAGCAGCTAAAGGAGAATGAAGCGGCATAATATGTCTATACCATTCTGCCCAGAAGAATGAGGAATCCACTAGGCTAAATTGTCACTGATGCTTTTTTCTTTTAGTATCTCACTTAAATAACTCACTTCTAAGTATCAAATTACAAAATCTAATTAATTTAATTGCCTAAAAGCAGTGATGTCTTGATGTAACTCTATCTCTCCTGCCCCTCCATTCTCAACTCTCCCTGTCCCACCCTAGAAACTGACCTACACTGCTAATCAATCTGGTAGGGAAATCTCCCCTGAGCTGGGGGTTAGCAGAGAGAACACCTCGACAATGCTGTATCTATCTCCATGAGCCTTGGAGTCAGCCTAGCTCTCCATTCGTTTTCTTAAAAGCAGTGATAACTGAGATACAAAAGCAAGTCAGGTGGGGGCAATAAAAGGGCAATGGAAAAAAAAATAGAAAAAAAAAACAGTAAAACTATCTTACTATTCTCACAAAAAAATCACACCTATGCAAGTTCAATTTTCAGTTCAGTTCAGTTCAGTTCAATTCAGTCGCTCAGTCGTGTCCGACTCTTTGCGACCCCCATGAATTGCAGCACGCCAGGCCTCCCTGTCCATCATCAACTCCCAGAGTTCACCCAAACTCTTGTCCATCGAGTTGGTGATGCTATCCAGCCATCTCATCCTCTGTTGTCCCCTTCTCCTCCTGCCCCCAATCCCTCCCAGCATCAGAGTCTTTTCCAGTGAGTCAACTCTTCGCATGAGGTGGCCAAAGTATTGGAGTTTCAGCTTTAGCATCAGTCCTTCCAAAAAACACCCAGGACTGATCTCCTTTAGAATGGACTGGCTGGATCTCCTTGCAGTCCAAGGGACTCTCATGAGTATTCTCCAACACCACAGTTCAAAAGCATCAATTCTTTGGCACTTAGCTTTCTTCACAGTCCAACTTTCACATCCATACATGAACACTGGAAAAACCATAGCCTTGACTAGACAGACCTTTGTTGGCAAAGTAATGTCTCTGCTTTTGAATATGCAATCTAGGTTGGTCATAACTTTCCTTCCAAGGAATAAGCATCTTTTAATTTCATGGCTGCAGTCACCATCTGCAGTGATTTTGGAGCCCAGAAAAATAAAGTCTGACACTGTTTCCACTGTTTCCCCATCTATTTCCCATGAAGTGATGGGACCAGATGCCATGATCTTAGTATTTTCTAAATGTTAAGCTTTAAGCCAACTTTTTCACTCTCCACTTTCACTTTCATCAAGAGGCTCTTTAGTTCCTCTTCACTTTCTGCCATAAGGGTGGTGTCATCTGCATATCTGAGGCTATTGATATTTCTCCCAGCAATCTTGATTCCAGCTTGTGCTTCTTCCAGCTCAGCATTTCTCATGATGTACTCTGCATATAAGTTAAATAAGCAGGGTGACAATATACAGCCTTGACATACTCCTTTTCCTATTTGGAACCAGTCTGTTGTTCCATGTCCAGTTCTAACTGTTGCTTCCTGACCTGCATATAGTTTTCTCAAGAGGCAGGCCAGGTGGTCTGGTATTCTCATCTCTCTCAGAATTTTCCACAGCTTATTGTGATCCACACAGTCAAAGGCTTATTGAACTCATCACCAAAAGCTTTCCAGACAATGCAATAAGATGTAAAGAATAAGCCAGAAGAATGAGGAAAAGAAAGAGGAGGAGGAGGAAGGACAGAAAAATAAAAGCAATTGAAAGTTTTATGAGTAAATCTATTCAATGTCATCCAAAAAATTGCCCCCAAAGGACAAAAAAAAAAGAAAATTAATATTAGAAAATACTATAGGAAGAGTCTTGGTTGACCAACTGCTTATGCAACCACATTTCCTTTGGCAGAACACTGGGAACAAATGCTTAGCAAGTATGCTTTTGACAAATCAGTATTGTAGTAACTCACCTTCCTTGCCTTCAGATCTTCCTCGGGGAAAAAGTCTTCTATTTCTGAAGACACATTGAATATAATGGCAATAGGCAGGGATGAGACAAAGACTTGATTTTTTGTGCTCCAGGCTTGTAGCTCCTAAGGAAACTGAGTCCTCAGAAAAGAACAGTAATGGGTATTTCCTTTACCAAAGTATAGGTTTGATGGTGAAGACATGGGGATGAAAAGAGAAAGTCAGAACTGTTATGATGCACAGGGCACATAGTTGCCAGTAAAGGGTCTATAATGATAGAAAAGTAATAGCTTCAGTCAAATGATTTAGCCACTTTTCCACTTACTTTTAAATCTTCTGGGTTTGGGGGTCTTATGAGCCCCTTATTTCACAGTCTTGTCAAAAACAGGTAAGCATATCACAGAATTTATAATTCCCACAAGTACTATAGGAAAATTTCACAGATGCCAAGAATCAACCTAAATAGATCAACCCTCCTCTCAGAAGATTCTTTGCATTTCAGCAGTTTCCAATTTTCCTCTTATATCCTGAAAGCCAAGGAAAGGAAAACCCCAATTGGGACCTTAAAATGATTATTTGAAGATACTTTAGGGTTATTCATTTATGCAATTGCCAATGGTCCATCCAAGCAATTTTGCTAGACTAGTAGTGCCCCACTACAAATTGAGACTCTCAATGACTTTTAAAAGATATTGTTTTGAGTATTTTTAATGTATCTTACAAAATTGAAATTTCATACCCAATAAACAAGTCCCAATTTCTCCCTTTATCCAGCCCCTGGTAATTACTATCCTACTTTGTTTGCTTGAGTTTGACCACTCCAGATATCTTAGATAAGTGAAATCATACAGCATTTGTCTATTTATGACTAGTTTATTTCACTTGGCATAATATCCTCAAGGTTCATCCTTGTTACAGCATGTGTCAGAATTTCTTTACTTTCTAAAGATAAATAATATTCCATTGCAAGTATATGCTATTAATACATTTTGTTTATCCATTCATCTGCCAATAGACATTTGGATTGCTTTTTGGCTATTGTGAATAATGTTCTTTAACATGTGTATACATTTAAAGACATTTTAAAATGACTGTTCATATCTTTAAGTAAACTGTTAGTGTTGTAGCTATATTCACGTTTTACTTCTAAAAACAAAAAACAAATTGGTAAGCTTTGGGAACAATATCTGCAGAAGGAAAATACAACCCAGAAGCTGTATTTTTTTCTTCTTTCCTTAGGATAACAAGGTTTTTCTTTCTTTTTTTAAATAAGACAATAAAGTAAAGAGGTTCATCCTAAGAAGTGACATTAGAGTTAAAAAGTTGGTCCAGAAGTCCTACTCTCCATTCCCAAGTTAGCAGAAATAAAGAAGGATACTTGCCCTGTTTTTTTTTAAAGAGGCTTTTTTTTTTTTTTTTTTGGTCCTCACATGGCTTGCAGAATCTTAGTTTTCTAACCAATAACAATCCAGACATGGTGAAATCACAGCATCCGAACCACTGGACCATCAGGGAATATCCCTTGCCCTGTTTCTATATGAGTCGATGACAGGATACCAGGAGTAACTATATCATCCCCTATTACAATTCAGTATTAATATACATACTGCTTTTTTTCTTGGTTTTATTATGTGCATCACCTTTTTAATAGCCACATGACATTGAAATGTATCTAATCTTAATTTTGTATTTGCTAAATGATTATGAAATTTTCTCTTAAAGTGAAATTCCAAATTTCCTTTCCCAGAGAGAAGTCCTTCATTCATAAATTCCTCTAGAGTCTGTGATAAAATGCAAAACAGCAAGGACTGCTTTGAAATTAGTATTTCAACACACACTGTGTTGCCCAGTGGCCTCAGTTGATAGTTGGACTAGAAATACGTGTTTTCTGTTGTTTTACTTTTGTTGGTTTTAATTGAAATTGGAAGCCAAAAGTTTGGTTCCACAAAAATACTCTACTCTTGTGTATTACTCAAACTAGCACTAAATTGTTGTCGAGACTTTTTCCTCTTAGTATACCATTTCAGTAACTCACTTCAAAGTATAAGACTATAAAACTGAGTAACTTAGCTGCCTAAAAGCAGAAACATGCTTCAACTTACAATCGTTTATTTCTTCCTCTTTGAGGAGTCTATAAATTGTCCATCTAATTCATGAAAGTATAAAGAAAGTTCCTTAATTGCCCTATAGTTATTTGATTTGCTTCTCACAAACTTTTAAGTTTTTTTGTTTTTGTTTTTGTTTTTTAAACCTCCCTCTGAAGACCTGGACTTCAAATTCATCATTTCTGGTCTAATATCCAATATTCACCTTGGTTTTTGACTTACCAAAGGGTGACTGGAGAGTATTTTAAAATGAAAAGGAAATTCTCCAGAAAATGTTAAGCAAAAATAGAGCCTTCTGTGGGATACAGAAAAAACTGGAGTCACCCACAGAAAACTTAGAGCCAAACTTAGAGGAAGTCAATAAACTATTGTTATGTCTGATTCTTACACAGACACAATGTGAGCTTTTTCCTTTAATAATACAAATTTGTACCTCTGTCGATCAAATTGTGTTCATGTAAAGAAGCAGTTTGTGGTTAGGTCCCTAAGATATGAACAATGACACAAGCTTTTGCAACACACAGTCCACACAATGGTATGTGGTGGCCCTGCTCAAAACACATCTAAAAAATTGTGTGAAGATTATAACACTTTTCAGGTAATGGTTTGTGGCAATGATTATATACATGTGTTGTTTTATTACAATTTCTTAACGTACTGGGCAATTCATCTAGCAAACATAAATAGGAATGAGGTTTCTTTCCCGAAGCACTCCATTGTTGAGGTGACCATTATAGACTATTCTATGAAGAATCTTTGACTCTAAATTATAACTTAATAAAATCTTGCAAATAGTTTAAAGTTGTACCAATCCACAAGGTACAACAACAAACACCTATTATTATGACTCTTACAAATATTCCTGAAGAACTCACAAACTATGCCTATATTCCTTACTACATCACTGAGACAGAGAAAATTACCAGTTATCTCCATTTCACATAGAGAGGCTGTGACACAGAAAGACTTTGGAACTTTCTCAAAGACACAAAGTAATGAATGAATTAAGAGAAATAAAGAGAAAAAGAGATGAATACGAAAAAAAGCTGAAATATACTTCAGGTCTTCAGATGTTTTCATCCTGAAATTATTCCCATTAGAACCACTTTTCTACCTACTGATTTTAAATTGTTACTCCCCTAGAGTACTCCCTTGTAAAAAGTCATTTTAATGGGATTTAAGACAACTTTAGAAGTGTTTTTATCTCCCACACAGAGTCCATGAACTTTGAACAGTACTAGAAAAGTAAAAAGCATTTGTCATAATAAAAAAAAAATTAATACCAACTCCCTTCCATCTTACAAAAAAGATTACACTGAATTTGACGGTACTTAGAAAACAATATGTCTAAAACTCATTGCCTGAAAGCAGATAGTGAGAATTCATAAGTTCCTTTTATGTGCCCAGATTGTGCTACAGAAATATTAAATAAGCACAAGTGTGGTCCCTGTGCTCCACAGCCTTACAATTTAATAAGTCAGTCAGTCAGCCAATCAGCTCATGAGCTGGTGTGTAAGTATCCCACATTCCAGACACTGGGGATAGAGAGATGACTGTAGCATATCCTCACTATTCAAAGACCTCACAGTCTAATGGGGAAACATTGTATTGAATATGTGGCTAATTATAATACAGTATAATTGCTACAAAGGTAACCCATAGAAGAAAGCAATATACATTCCTTGGGAAAGGTAGTCTCCTGAGAATGTTTCGTAGAAGAGAGAATATAGGAGCTACATCTTGAAAACAAATAAGAGTTTCTCTAAAAGAAAAAATATTTCTAGAAAAGAGAGCAGGTGAACACAGAAGCTTAAGAGTAAATGGCATTTAGCAGGAAAGTTCAGAGAGGTGGAGGTCTTAGATGAATGTTTCATTTCATAGAAAATGGAGAGCTATTGAAGGGTTTCAACCAGAAAAATAAATCTGTTATTTTAGAAAGTTAATTCCAGCAACAGCATGGAAGAGTGTAAGGTGAAAAGAAGACAAGTGGCAGATGGGCTATTACATTAGTCCAAATGAGATGGTGAGAGTCCACAGCACTGCCCAAGAAAATTTTTTGCAGTGATGGAAATACTCTGTATATGTGCTGTCCAATATGGTAGCCATGAGCCACATGCGGCTACTGAGCACTAAATTTTAAATTGCCACATGTGGCTAGTGTTTGCCAAACTGGACAATGCAGAGACATCTTGAGTTAAATCTTAAAGGAGAGTTTTTCCAACTGCAGGTTGCAATTGGGTTAAGAAATTGATGTGGTAGGGAGTTCTCTGGTGACACAGTGGTTAGGATTCTGGACTTTCACTGCCATGTCCCAGGTTGGATCCCTGGTCGGGTAGCTGAGATCCTACAAGCTGTGCAGCACAGCCCCCCAAAAATTGATGTGGTAGTTCACAATTGCTATTTTGTAATGAATGAAGACAATAACACAGAAGACAGCAGAACAGAAATGAATGGAGTAGAACAAAATAGGAAATAAAATGTCAGCATGCACTGAAGAGTATTATTTTGAGAGATGTTTATTTCAGTTAAAGGTATGTGTATGTGTGTACCATGGATCACAGTGTAAAGCGTACTTTTCTTCTATATTGTGTTTGACAATGTTTGAAAGTCAGTCTTTTGTGGAAGGCTATTATTTAGCTACATTCAGAGTTATGAGGAAGAGATTTCCAGAAGGGAAAGACAGCATAAGCAAAATTCACTGGAGTTTGAAGTAAGGACAACTGGATGTTTTAGGACTTTCTAATTTTTTCTTTTTCATTTTTGTTAGAGCATTAGAATATTTAGAACATTTTTAGATCTACAGAAAAATTGAGACAATAATACAGTGAATTACCATATGCCCTGCACTCAGCTTCTGCTATCAGCATCTTACATTAGTATGACATGTGTTACAATTAATAAGCCAGTGTTGATATGCTATTATTAAAGCCAATATATTACTGAAAGTTACTTTGCTTTTAGCTAAAATCCTTTTTCTTTTTTCAGGATTCCATCTAGGCTAAAATACTACATTTAGTTGTCATGTTTCCTTAGGCTGCTTTGGGCTGTGACAATTTTTCTGTTTTTGCCTGTTTCTGATGACCTTGAGAATTTTAAGTGCTAAGAATTTTAAGGGCAGGCTTTTTGTAAGAGGCTCTTCTGTTGAAAATTTGCCTGGTGTTTTTTCTCATGATTAGACTGAGGCTGTGAGTTTGGGAGAAGAAGACAGTAGGATAGTGCCATTTTCACGCCATGATATCATGGATACATACTGTCAGCCTGAGTTATCACTGTTGATGGTGGCCTTGATCAGCTGACTGAGCTTATCAGTCTCCTCCTCTGTAAATTTACTCGCTTTTATCACCAATTTTCACACTGTAGTCTTTGGAAGGAAATCACTCTGCTCCTTCCCTAAATGAATTAGTTAATTAAAGGAAGGCTGCAACTTGAGTCAGTCATATTGAGCTCTTTCTAAAGAAAGCTACTTCCAAGTACAGACACAATCTCTTTTTAGATACAGCATCTCCCTCTGCAGCAGCAGGCAGGATACTTTTCCCACTTCTCAGGTTTTCAGGTTCCAAATATGAAGCACAGAAAAAGCTGAGTGATTGATGCAGAATTTCAAAATAAGTTGGGAAGGAGCTAGCCCACGATCAATTGTAGATCCTTTTGACTTTTCTCTTTAGCCCCAGATTCTGACATTTTAGAAGAAGATTTAAACCAAAATGTGTTAGGTCCCACACCCACCTAAGGAGGGAAGATTCATTTTTAGTCCATGTTTAGAAAGGAAAATCCCTTTCTTAGAAAATCCAATCATTTGGAGTACTTTTCTTTAGGCAGAGGAGGGCCGCAGGATCAAGTCTTTTGCAATATTCCCAAGGTAAACACCACCCTGACAAATCATCAAGTACTCATCTTTCATTGTGGTTGCCTAACTTTTTACCACTTCCATTCCCATGGAGAGATCCAAAACCAAAAAGCCTCCTGAGCAAGCCCAGCCTCTACTTCTGTCCCCACCCTGAAGGTTCCTTTAACAGTGTTCTCATTTCGTGACTCATGTATTACATGGGTTTATGAGAGCATATGGGTTTTTTTTAATTGCTCTATTTATTCTAACCTTCTTCTCTTCTCAGGCCAAAATAAAGTTTTGTCCCTGGCTAATGTGGATCTCAAGTCCCAGGACTTCTCCCTATCATTGTGAGAGATGAGATTAAAACTTACCTTTGCTCACTGTATACAATCTAGTGAGAGAAAAATCACTCAGTGATCATATTCAGAAATAAAAAAATCATTTGGAAATTAAAAATAGCCACTAACTCTCCAATCAGTTATGACATAACTTCTTAGCAGAATTCCAGGTCTTCCTGTTTTCTACTGTCACTGTGTCCCCATTCATCCCCTGGGTTCCCTGCAGGAATCTCTCTCTCCCTCTGGTTCCTGAGACTCTCTTAATCATTTTCTAATAATCTTTCTCCCAGCTTTTTCTCCCCTCAACTTGGTAAAACTCCACTTTGGGTCTTTGATCCATGCTAAGTTGTACACTGCTAACAGGAACCTTGGCTTTTGCCAGTTCCCAGTAATATCTGCAATAAGTGGGCATTCAGACCTTTATTTGACTGGAAGAAAATCTGGGGTTTCAGGAGTCTTGAGTAAGAGAAGAGTAGAATCTGGGGAAATTGAGAGAAGGTGGGGTTGAAGTTCTTCCAGATATCTATACACTTGATACCAATGTCCTTGCTCAACTTTGAATCTTAGAAGATCACAGAAACCCTCCACTGAAATGTCTACTTCTTTCATCCAACATTAGTTCACAAAACACAGGGTATTCACAACCTGGAATAATCTAGTCACTTTAATTCGGTTTGACAAACCAATTTGATGTCAAGCAATTTAATATCCATTTAATGTTTAGCCTCATAGGCTTGACCCTTTTCTTTAAAACTAATGACTGGGTCTAGGGGATTCTACAGTCCATCCAGCCACTAACATTCTAGGATTCCACTTTAGCTACTTAACACATGGTAAATATTGTCTAAAATGCATATATGTGGACTATATCCAGCTAAATTATAATTATCATTCTTGGGAACAGTGGCCATGATTGTCTCAGTCACTATGGAATCTCCAGTTCCTAGTGCAATTACCAGGATGGTAGTAAATAAAAAGGAAGGTAGAGAGAGAGGAAAGTCTTTCTCTGGTTAGATTCCATCTTCCTATCTATGTACTTCTTCCATATACAAATCCCTTTACTTGATGCTTCGCTTGCATTTTTGCTAATCCTCATAGCAACCTTAAACAGAAGGGATTGTTATTTCCATTTACAGATGAGGAACTTGAGGTCCAGAATAATTAAGTAACTGTGCCAAGGTTACATGCCCAGCAAGTAGAGAAATCAGAACTCGAGCCAGTGCTTAGACTTAGTCACATATACATACATATATATGCATATATGTATATATACATATATTTACGCATACTTACACATATAAATACGCATAGAAATTGAATCACTGCTATACACCTGAAACTAACACAACATTGACAACTATACTTCCACTAAAAGAAAGAAACATTAAAAATCAAACAATGGCCCACAGAAAGCTTTTCCTCTGGCC
Organism: Neotragus moschatus; assembly: GCA_006410615.1. NCBI lineage: Eukaryota > Metazoa > Chordata > Mammalia > Artiodactyla > Bovidae > Neotragus > Neotragus moschatus. The sequence goes on from SJYA01000112.1 coordinate 852,447, forward strand.
TCACAATCCATCCCTCCAGGCAACAGTGCTGGCCTTTGTCCCACCCCCACTTTTTACCAAGCACTTCACTGACTTTGTGTCCTGCAGGGACTCCCAGTCCTCCCCACTCACCTGAAGGCATTACACACAGCTTCAGCTGCTAGAGCCAAACCCATTTAGGCCACTGTACTACTGAACACATACCACCATGTGCTTAGGCAGTGTCACCTTTGAATGCACAATCTCCTTAAACATTTAAGAGGGTTTTAAAAAATCATCAAGTTTAGAGGAAAAATTAAGAGGAGGAGGAAGAGAAAGAATAAACTACTTGCTCCCTCTTTTCCATATACAGGAAATCATCTTTTAAAAAACACATAATTAAAAACAAGGAGATGCATAGTATGTTTAAATAGAGTAAGCATTTTATGTCTTTTTTTAGCGTTACTAGGATATGCCATCAGGTCTTTAAGGGCAAGTTAATTTCACACTTCACAGTGAAAATTAAGACATTAAGATGTTTGCTGTTATCTAGTTCTAGGTTGGGCTTTCCTGGTGGCTCAGTGATAAAGAATCCTGCCAATGCAGGAGATACAGAAGATGTGAGTTCAATTCCTGGTGAAGAAGATCCCCTCGAGAAGGAAATAGCAACCTAATCCAGTATGCTTGCCTAGGAAATCCCATCGACAGAGGAACCTGGCAGGCTATAGATCATGGAGTCACAAAAGAGTTGAAACACAACTTAGCAACTAAACAACAACAATAACAGTTCCAGGTTACCTGTGGATAATTAATTTCATGCCATTTTTGTCAGCTTATTTCCCAAATCCAGCCTGTTTTCCTAGCTTGCTTCTTCGCATTTTCCATGCCCTTTCCCCTCATTTAGTGCTCATTCCTGGCCCTCATCACTGCATGTTTGCTACGTGGTCCAGTTTGCTGCTGCCAAGAAGAGCATCTTCTGTCTGCAATGCCATTTTGGAATAGATTCCTTTTGAAGCTGTTACTACTCAGAAAAAACCACATAGCAGTACTCAAAGTGCAGTTGTTTAATGAATGAATGAATTCTCCTTCCCACATTACTCATCTTAAATTGTCTAAAGTGGTTTTCTTAAATCTTGCATGTTGTCCCATAGGAAATTTAAAAATAGACTCAATAGGAAGGAAAAACATATTATCTAAGCAAATCTAGAAGCAAATATAGTGTATATTCTAACAATAGGTTGTAGCAGATGGTTTACCAATAATAATCAACTCTCTTCTCACCTCTTCATGACCAACAGCAAATAGATAATCTTTAAAACTGCATCTCATTAATAAGGGGGGGAAGAACCAAAGGAAAGGGGGACATCAATGCTTTTTGTTGACTCTCCTACTTTGTGAGACTGGAATGAAGTGGGACCATAAAAGCATGTCAGAGGTGACAACTGAGAGGGCTGGGAAATGATCCAGGGCAATGCAGAAATGGGTGAGAATAAAAAAATTCAATCTTATCCTTTAAATTGTTAGAAATATGTAACCATGGCTTTACCAGGTATCCAGCTTTGGTATGATGCATGTTGGTATGTTTTGAGCTGTCATCTCCTTGATTTTTTGACTTTAACAGCTAAAATCAATGAACACTGATCACCTCAGGGTTTCTGTGGCTTAGAAATTGGGGCACAAGTTAGTTTAGTGCTTCGGCTCAGGATCCCTCACAAGGGTACAATCAAGGTGTCCACTGGGGCTACTCAAGCAAGAAATTTAATTTTTTAAGAGAAACCAATGGCTAGGCAATTAATTAGTACATTTTTAAAAGCTAAAATGTATAGGGAAAAAAGTCAATGATATTTCTAAAAGAGTGATTTATCTCACTTATAAAAGTAAAAAGAGTAATTGAAAATATTTTCAACAGATTTTCAGTACATGGTTGATTCTGAATGACTAATTCCTATGGGAGGGCAGAGGCATAGATTTACTGAAAATTCAAAAGCATTTCAACTTGGCTTTAGAATACAGGGAAGGCAACAAGTCTATATGAACTTAAAGCCTCATCCTCTCAAACCCACTACAGCATTCCCATATTAAAAACCTCTGGAGCCCCCTCACTCATAGGTGTGTGGCCTCACTCTGGTCACTTCCTCCTCTTCTGTTTTCTCATACTCCCAGTCTCCCTTCCCAGACCTCTGTGCTCCATTCACTGCCCCACCCAATCACCTATCAAGCTCCTCCCATCCTCTAACTTTTGAACAAACACAGTTGATTCTTCTGTCTTGGCCATTCTGCCCACCTGACTTATCTATTAGACTCACAATCATCTCTTGGATTTTACCTCAAATATCTCTTCCTCAGAGACATACTCAGGCTGGATTAATTTTCCCACAGCCCCTTTATACATTGCTCCTGGCCCTTAGGACATAATGTAGTTGATAATTATATATTTATATATATTGTTTGATTGCTACTTCCCTTCACAACCGGATCAAGCTTCTTAAGGGGGAAGATCTGGGCATCTCTGAGCCATCATTCTCCCGCCTTCACCCAGCACAGTCTGGAGCTTCATACCTGATGAATGGACTCTCACGTTCCTGGTCACTTACCTGGCACCACCTTAAACTGTCTAGGTAATGAAGAGGGAGCAAGTATGGATATCCATGAATGAGACTCTTAAAAGTCAAATTTATTTTGAAACATACAGTTGTCTAATGAAACAGCCTAAAAGCTCATATAGTCATATCTCCTAATTTTCTCTATGAGTCTATCAATGGAAAGTCTTGGTTGCTTGGATAATATTGTTCACTAAAATTATCACTCCTTCTGTCACGCATTTTCTCTAAGACCTTTCTCTGCAAATAGAGTTAGGAATGAAGAACACTGGAGGTAACTCCTCACTGAAGTCCAGCTGTCAGGGCAATGCATTTACCAATTATTTAGTTCCCAACTCCAGCTTCTAGAAAAGATGAGAGGCTCACTTTTCTTTTCATAGGAAAGTAAAAACAACTTCAGTTTGTATTATCTACTTATTTGGATTATTCTGACCATTATTACAAATAATCATGACCTAGTAACACAAAGGCTTTCCCATTTTAAGTTTTGTGGAAATTATCCTTATTAGAAAGGGTTACTTATCATCAAAGCCAAGCTATTGAAAGTCAGCAATAGCCAACTGTATCCCACTTAGGTCCAGACTATGAGTTCTCTCTGTTTTAAATTAGTTACACGTTATTCATTCATTTACTTATTTGTTCAGCAAGTATTCACTGATGACTGTCTCTATGCTAGGCCTTAGGATCATGAGAATCTCCTCATAACCTGAGGAGTCCACGGTCTAATGCAGCAAAAATATCTTGCTTTTACTCAAATGAGAATCAAAGAAAAGAGAGATACATTCATGTCAGAACATAGGAATGATCTTCAAAAGATATAACTGTGATTTTAATAGTAAAAGTCATCAAGGTGGGCTTAGGTGATGTGGCACCATGATATTCTTAGGAGTAAGCAGAATGAGCACAGGTCAGCATGTATCTACAAGCACACCCACCATGTCTATGAGTGTCTGATGGCCTTCCTTCTAGGAAGTTTTAACTGTGGTCCTCTCTGAGGGCCAACAAAACATTTTTTGGCTTTCATAAGTTCTCTACCCCAAAACCAAATGACCACCCAAAGGTACACTTTCGGCTTCCCCTTTGTTTCCGAGGTTCTAAGACCAACCACACGTCAAGTGCCTCACTAGAAAGACTCACAGGACTCAGCATATATTCACACTCACAGCTAAGGTTTATTGTAGCAAAATGATAACAGGATCAGCAAGGAAGAGAGACATGGGCAGAATCTGAAGAAATTCATTTATAGGCTTCAGATGTTCACTTTCTCCCATGAGTGGACACCCAGAGCATGCTTCTTTCTTTACCAACAAAAAGTACCATGATACACGTCAAGTTTCTGCCCAGGGCAGCCCATTAGAGACTTAGCACCAAGATTTTTATTGGGGCTGGCTATATGGACACTCTCTGCCTGGCCATTACAAAAATTCCAGGCTCCCAGAATAAAGCAGGTGTTCACCATAAATTACAGTGTTTACACAGTCTAGGCATGGTGAATCATCCTTATCCATTAGGGAATGAAGAGAACATTCCAAAAACCAAGTTCCCAGATGCCAGCCAGGGGCCCTTCTAAAGATAGCAGCCTCAGGCTTGCTATATTAACTCTTTCCTGCATACTATTTTTTAAACTTCTTTTTCCAAAATCTAGTTGTAGGAAATAGAAAATTCATGTTTATTTCTCTCGATGTACAGGACTAAAGAAAATGTGGTTAGCCTCAATTGTAAATACTACTATCACTAGAATTATTACTAGCATTAATGATTTTTAGATAAATATTACTGTTAATAATATTGCTATTAATTCTAGTAGTAATTATTAGTAGTAATGACAATATTATTAATTCTATGATTAACATGCTGTATATTATTTCCATATAATATTCCTATTAGTAATTCACTCAATGATCATTAACCTTCTTTGAAAATTTTTAACATGCTGAGATCATGAAAATCTAAGGAGATTCTGTGTTCAGTGCCTTATTTATGTTTGTTCTAATCTGTTACCTTTTTTAACAGGACAGACTTTCTGCAGCTTGAAGGAACCAGCCATGGATTTCAAGCGTGTGAAGGACTATTTATCCTGGCTCTACTATCAATATCAAATCATTAGCTGCTGTGCTGTCTTGGAGCCTTGGGAACAATCTATGTTCAATACCATCATACTAACCATCTTTGCTATGGTAGTATACACTGCCTATGTTTTTATCCCAATCCACATTCGCCTGGCTTGGGAATTTTTCTCCAAAATGTGTGGCTATCACAGTACAGTTTCTAATTGATCTTTTCTGCATTCTGCGAACTGGCATTGCATATGTGTATGTTGCTTCCAATGCATTGATTTAGGTGAATACTGTGGCTTCTTTCACTGTCTAACCTGAAAAGCTCTCCCCTCTCTATGCAGTCTTAGATCCTGCCTGAAATTTGAGATAGATGTCTCTTTAGGTTCTTTTGTACACACCATGTTGTGCATCAGACCATGGATAACACAATGACCTGACCTCACGTACCATATTCTTTCAACTTAAATCTATGAGTTTAGATTTTGTTTTTAATTGGTAAATTGCCTATAAGCTTTTTCTGGAAAATAGGCTTATAAGAGATCTATCACAATCATATTTAAAATGCTCCCTTGATACCTATTCTATAGTGAAGGATATATTTTTTAAAAATTTGTTCATAAGCCACAGTCAAAGTATCCTCTTTGTTTACAATATACAAAAAGATCTGAATAAATTATATAGACCCCTAAAGTCTTATTTTGTAGTAACCTGCTGATACCTAAAATTCATTTCCTTCAAGTGCAAAAGAATTGAAGGCATTGGTTGAAGGCAATTAACTCCTTTCAGACATGGTTCATTAATTGTTTCAAATGTCTCTAAAAGTCTGGCTTTATAACAGTTTAAAATCAACAATGTTGATTTTTGATAACCCAGTAAGTATTATAATACAAAATAATTTTAAGCATAAGAAAAAATATATAATCAAAATAAATTCAGGTATTGTGACTGTGATGCTGCCTTGCCTTGCATGATGCTGGGGGAAAAGAGACAAGAAATTGCATCCTTTCTGTGCTTTCACTCAGTGGAGAGGGGGGTAGGGATCATATATTGGGCTACAGGAAGAAAAGCTAATAAATAGGCTGGAAGTAATATTCTACCAGCAGGAACTCAACAGCTTCAGTTAAATGCTTTGATATAGTGGCTCCTTTGCAGAGCAAAAAAAAGATTTATCAAATTTCCTTCAAAGTGTTTATCTTAGAAACAAATACAAGTTTTTAATTATACTGTTGAGTCAAATGTGAATGCCAAAGAACAAACCTTGCAGTTTTCCTTTCCTCTCAATAAATATTAATGTTAGTAATTATGGAGGGTAAAAATATAAATAGTTTTTGGACAATATTTGCACCTTTCTTTGTGTTATGAAAGAAAATTTCAAGGAAATCTAGAGAGAAAGATGTTTGGCATGCCAAATTACCTTGCATGTTTGTTAAAAAACAAAAACATGTTTTGAAGATGAAACAGATCTGAACATGTGTTTGTTGATTTTTTCAAAATAAAATTAGGTTTAATTTTATAAATAAAATATCCACCTCCAGATTTGCTTTTTCCTCCTGTTGCACTCAATATCTAGATGCTTACATCCATACTTCTATGCAAATATCATTTCTTACTAATCCAAGGTGGCAACTGATCTTAAGATGGTAGGCTAAGACTACATTTATCAAGAGTCTTCTACATGGCAGACATGTTTTATATGTTCAAATAGGTATTAAGGTCTCCCAGTTACAGATAAGGAACCTAGAACTTAGAAAAAGTACATTTCTTGTTTAAGGTCCTTTAACTACTTGTGGCAAAGCCAGGAAACAAATCTAGGTCAGGACTGAGCCCTGAAATATTTGCCACGTAGAAGCCCATGGGAAGACAATGTGAGCAAATGAAAGTTAATTGGCTGAGAGTCCCTGACATGCTAGAAAGCAGAATGTCATCAGTAAAAGGGGTGAGGGGCTGAGGGGCTGAGGATATAGCCAAGATCAGAAGAACAACAAGCCCAGATCTCAGCTCTGCTTCTGCTGCTTATGCAGCGCAGTGTTCGCCATTCCTATGTTGTCCAGGCCCATGGGCCTGTTTTAAAAGAACACTTTCCCTTTTAAATATTTCACAGAGGATTCTCAGTTAAGCATAAATTTGGATGCATTCCCAGTTCACTATGATTCAACTCCTTATATGCATGGACCCCTGCTAAGTACTCTTGGAATTCAATCACTGACCTTCTTAAATGCATTGACCTTCTTAAAATCCTCCTTCTAAAAATAAGAACTAAAATAAATGTGAATAGACACAGTAAACCTTAATAAAGGATATTGCGAAGCACTGCCCCAGGATGTCACTTCAAAGGTAAGCATTTCCTCTGAGCAATCAAAATAATAAATGCAGGGTCCAAAAGATATAATCGACCGTAGTTTGAAAAAAAACTATTTGCATGCAGAAGGAAGAAAGCTCTACCTGCTCTTCTCTGGCAATTTTGCAGACTAGGCAGAGATGCTCTTTACCTTGACCATAGTTAGCCTAGATAAGCAATACTTTTTATATATTTTCCTTTGCTTCTATAATGTGTATATTTCAATGGTATGTACAAAACTTAAAAAAAACGAAAAGCTAAGAGTTTCATGGTTCCAATGGGCTTGCATTTGTCACTCACTAAACTAGGAATTATAAAATATTCCTTCATTGGTATTGGCCAAGTCAACAGTTGTTTCTGTCTACTTGTGCAACAACAAACATAAAAGGCCAAGAAATCAGGCAGTTTTAACATTGAGATAGCACTGGTTGGTCTTTATTAACAAGTTATGCATGCAAAAAAAAAATCTCTATTCGACATTCTCTACTTCTTTCTTGTTCTATCAGATACTAACATATCTGGATCTTCTCATTATTCAAGCATGTGCCCCTGAAAGGCAGGAAATTTGTCCTTATTTCTCATTTTTCTGGCCTCCTCAATTTTCTAGCCCAATGCCCAGTACAGAGCTAAACAGATACATGTAGTACGGAACATGACATAGTTCCCCATACCCTGTGTCCACACAGAAACAAGGAAGTGTAGGGTTTGTGTTGAGTCACCTTAGGACATACAACTTCTATTTACCAAAGGGTAAATTTTTCATTCACCCATCATTCATTCAAGAAATGTATTAAAAGTCAACCATGTGTTGATGGGTAGATAGAGGAATGGAGAGATGGATGAACACATGATGAAGAAAGTACAGTAGAAACTAGTTAGGTATTCAGGTGTTCATTATAAAGTTCTCTATAGTCTATGCTTGAAATTATTTATTTCAAAAATGCTGCGTCCATCATGTCCATTATTGCACTTGCCACTAGGAACCAAAGATGAACAAGACAGAAATATCCCTGAATTTATGAATCATACAATCTGGTAGGCAAAATGACATAATAAAAAAATAAGCAAATGAACTATTTTCAAATTATTGTAAAGTCTTTTGAAAGAAACAGCAGAGTGCTGGAGAGAAAATAAGAGAATAGAGAGGGGACTACATTAGAGGAATTCAAACTTCTCTCAGGGCAAGTCTTTCAGCAGGTGAGCAATGTGGGGTGGGAGGTCATTTACACTCTAAGATGAGGACACTGGCTGTTGCATGTGAGAAGATGGAATGAGTCTGAGCAGGTGGAGCCAACACAGATGAGAGCCAGGCTAAAGTGGTGGCATCAGAGACACAGTGTGATGTGATGTGATTTTTGGAGCTATAAAAGTCAACAAATAATAAAGTCACCATATCATGCTTCTGGGTTGGAGCAAAGGAGTAATTTCATTAAACACATAATGTATTTTTTTTTAACCATCATTACTTCGCCGACTAAGGTCCATCTACTCAAGGCTATGGTTTCTCCTGTGGTCGTGTATGGATGTGAGAGTTGGACTGTGAAGAAGGCTGAGTGCCAAAGAATTGATGCTTTTGAGTTGTGATGTTAGAGAAGACTCTTGAGAGTCCCTTGGACTGCAAGGAGATCCAACCTGTCCATTCTGAAGGAGATCAGTCCTGGGATTTCTTTGGAAGGAATGATGCTAAAGCTGAAACTCCAGTACTTTGGCCACCTCATGCGAAGAGTTGACTCATTGGAAAAGACTCTGATGCTGGGAGGGATTGGGGGCAGGAGGAGAAGGGGATGACAGAAGATGAGATGGCTGGATGGCATCACGGACTTGATGGACATGAGTCTGAGTGAACTCCAGGAGTTGGTGATGGACAGGGAGGCCTGGCATGCTGCAATTCATGGGGTCACAAAGAGTCAGACACGACTGAGCAACTGAACTGAACTGAACTGAAAGGAAACTTCCTCCTCATTTTGGAAAAGTTATTTGCAGATTGATTAGCTGCCCTAAAGAAAGGATATAGTCTTTTTGAGAGGTCCAAGGAAACACATTTCATATATTTTCACCTACTTTTTCTAGCATTTGAAGCTTCACTGTATCTCATCAAGAGTCCTTACACTTCTGATTGAAAGGAAAGACTACAATTTTTCACCATGAAATAGAATGCTATTCTCTAGGTACATTGCATCATCATGACTAACCAAAACACCAGTAGCAACACTAAATTCTAGAGCTTGAAAAGGCTTTGAGAGCAGACTTCAGGGTTTGCGTTCTCTTTGATTCATTCTTGAATTATTATGTTGATAATAATGAATGTGATAGTATTGAGGAGATTTAATGGTGGGGTTAGCAAGGAAGAGAGGACCATTTTTTTATTTCAACTATTTTCTTGGAGATTATAAGGAAAGCAAAGGCAAAAGGAGTTCCAAAATAAAATTACAGTTGCTTTTACTGTAAGGCCAAAGTCTATTTTTATAGCAATGATGATGTATTCCATTGACAATATTCACACTCCTAATCATTTCCATATGAAATTTAAAATTCAAATTGCTCCTTTTTATTGTTGAATTTCTACTTCTAACAGAGGTAACACTTAACCCGGATGTCTGATTGTGGGGCAGAGGGAGACTGCAAAATGGAAGCGAGAGACCCCTATACCCCACATTCCATCCTCTGCTGGCACAGCAATCCCCACACACAGCAGGTGAGTTCCTTGGGTGGCACCATCTACATCACTAGGGAAGCACTGATTGGAGAGAGCCTCATGTCACTCAGCATGGATTGCCACTCAGTGACATACTGGACTGGACAAAGGGAAGAGTAGAGAAAATGTGGGAGAGTAGCGCAGAGGGAAAAGGAAAAGGAAGAAGCATTATCCTTTTGTTTTCAGAGCTTACATGGGAAGGCCTCACTTCTTAAATAGCATATTAAAAAGCAGAGACATCACTTTGCCAACAAAGCTCCATCTAGTCAAAGGTATGGTTTTTCCAGTAGTCATGTATGGATGTGAGAATTGGACTATAAAGAAAGTTGAGCACTGAAGAATTGATGCTTTTGAACTGACAGCAAGGAGATCAAACTAGTCAATACTAAAGGAAACCAACCCTGAATAATTATTGGAAGTACTGATGCTAAAACTGAAGCTCCAATACTTTGGCCACCTGATGTGAAGAGCTGGCTCATTGGAAAGCACCTTGATGCTGGGAAAGATTGAGGGCAGGGGAAAAAGGGGTGACAGAAAATGAGATGGCTAGATGGCATCACTGATTCAATGGACATGAGTTTGAGCAAACTCCAAGAGATAGTGAAGGACAGGGAAGCCTGGCATGCTGCAGTTGATGGGGCTGGGGTTGCAGAGTCAGAAATGACTTAGTGACTGAATAGCAATACTTCCAAGTAAATTGCAATGCTGCTCCTCTGTCCTTATCTCTCCAAGAACTACCCTAATCTTTTATTTTTTTCTAACATGAGTCATAACTAAATGCTTCACATCTGGTTCATATTAATATTTCAGTTTCTTTAGTTAAAACAACTCATTTTTACCCAATGTTAAAACCTGAATAATCAGGCAACTGATCTCTCCTTTATCCAGTGGGTCTTTGATCTTCCTTCTCTTATAGCCTGGCTTATAAGGTTCTCTCTGCCTCACCTCATCTCCACCCCACTCCATCACTATTTTTCAAAGTTAGATCTTCACTAGAAAATCAGAGTGGAATGAAGTGTCTCCAGTGAATTTTCCAATTGAAAAGTCTACAGTCTATGAAAGTCCAGCTTCAGTTTCCTGAAGCTTTGGTTACTGACAAGCGTCTGACCTCTCTCTGAAATCCTATGGCCTTCCTAACCCCAGCATTAACTGTCATTGTTATGGAAATTATATAGTCTACAAATGAACAATTATACAAAATCCCAAAGAGCAATCAATCTGTCTTTTACCTGAGGCTGAGGTGAGAAAATCTATTCATTCAATGAATATCGGGTGTATGGGAGAGGCCTCTCTGGGGACTTCAGCTTGCATTTCAGTAGCTACATCTAATCCATACCCCATCCTCCCAATCCCCCATAGCCCCTCAGTCCTTTTAACCTCCTCCTAGCCCTCACCCTGTCAAGTATTATATGTAGCCCTAGGAAGGTTTTACTGTCATTCACTGCAATCTCAGTTGTCACCACCAGATGGGAGAAAAATGAGGAATCAGAGGTGAGGAAGTACAGCTCTAAGTAGAATTCAAAAAAAATCAGCTGTTGAATATGATCTTCTGTTAGTTTATCTCTTGCACCTTATACATAGGCAGTACCATCCTCCCTGCCCAAGTTACATTTTCATGAACCATAGAAAGTACCTGGCTCCAAAGAAGGAGAGGGAAGAAAAGTCCATTGCCCAAATATGCATATTTTGTGCCTCTCCTATGATATTTTCCACAAAATTACCCAGCTGTCATTTATGGAGAGCAGAGACTATGCTTTTTTGCCCCATGTATTCTTGCAAAAGTTCATTAAGTGAATTTAATTGATGAATAAGTCATTTTTATGAATCCATGTTAGGAAGCATAGAGTCATATTCCAGATATGACTTGTCATTATAAATTGCATTGAATGATTCATCTATAAGGAGAGTTTCCAAACTGTGAACAAGTAGGTGATGGTTTTGAGACATTTTTCCCCATCCTTTGTATTTTCCTACCTGTTGCTCCTTCTCTCTGCTCCTACATTTATTCTCACAGCAATCCCTACAGGAGCTGTTTAAGAGGAGGATCAAAAAAAAAAAAAGCTAATTGATACATTTGTTCCCCAAGGACCACATGATTGCTTCATGTTTTAAGCTAAACATTAGAATAATCTGGGAGCTTTGGAAAACCACCACTGCCTGGCCCCACCCAAAAAACTAATTCACAAACCCTAGAACAGGCCCCCAGCATGGGAGGGCTAAAAGTCCCCAGGTGAATCTAATATTCAGCAAAGATTGAGAACTACTTTAACCAGGGTTTCAGTAATGCTAATTAAATCACTCACATTCAGCTTAGAGCCAGATGCTCCACTTACTTTCTCCCATTTGCCAGGTTCCCTGAACATGTCTATGATATGGTCAAGTCTCTACTGTTGGTCTAGATTAACTCTTAAACTGTAACAAACACCACGTCCCTACAGTTCTTTAGTAAAAGTCCTTAACACTCCCATAAGGGCTTGAAGTGCTAAATCATTAAGAATATCACACTTTCTGCTGGATATTATTCCACATAATGATGTCTTCAATCATTTCATCATGCATCATTTAAAAGCTGTAAAATATCACAATTTATGCTTATAGGCACAAAGCTCTAAGTATCCTCAGTCTGCTGTTGATGAGCCTGGTGGAGCTTTTCACTTTGCAGCCTGAGAACAAGATCATGTCACAATAATTCGGTTAAGCCAGACAGACAGTGCCATCAGCACTGCTGCAGAGCAAGCAAGGCTTATGAATTTCACTACAATGGTGTAGGGCATCTCCTGGATGAATGAGTGTATCATGTTTTCTATTTTTTTAAATTATTTGCATCTACATGTCTTTAATAAATACATGATATTGTCAAAATCAGAAACAAACAAAGACCAGCCTGGAAAATTCCCTGAGCAGAAAAAATCAGTTCAATCATACAAGCAAAGCTTAATTTATTTTATTTTACAAGACCGACTTGACCTGGGTCATTTCTTGCTTATGACTCTGAAAATCAAACGCAAAACTTACAACTGTTTCCCCAGATTATGCAGCAACCACTAACCCAGTTCCTTAACATTTAACAAAATTCTAATATTATAGCCAATCATGGTGAAGAATAAATACACACTGTCTTTCCAATGAATAATTTTTTAGCAATACACTTTGCACCTCATTCCATGTTTTGGTTTGAGGGCTCCTGGTATGTGAACCATCCTTGTGATGTGAGCACAATAAACTTTTACTGATTACCAGTTCAATGATTCATTGGTTTTACTTCTGTTACTGATGGACTTTTGACAACACATCTACACAAATGCATATACACACATATACACATGTATTTTATATATATGTATATTTAACTATTTATTAATAAAGTTACATCAATGTACTTGGTGTCAGAAGCCATTGTAATTAGGAACTAAGCTAACCAACTGATATGTTAGGAAAATAAATACCATTATACATGATGGAATGACAAATATCAACCAAAAAGCAGAAAAGTCCAAGTTCCAGTTCTCACTCTGGCTGGCTGTGTAACATTTGGGCAAGTCACTTAACTTCTTTAGATTCAAGTCTCTCTGTGGTGAAACAAGGGACCCACCAGGGAATGCCATATGTGGTTTTATCTTTTTGGTTCCTCCAATCGTTGGCAGGGCCTCCCAGGAGGCCCATGGTGAGAAGCATTCTAAGGTTGCATCTTCTCACTGGAAAGAATACCATTATCAATATATCAGAATCTGTCATGAGCCCAAGATTAGGGAAGTGGAGTGTAAGTTCCACTGGGTCAAATACCAAAGGATTACTTTCCCAGACCACTGCAGTGAATAGAGACTAGTAGAAATAAAATGAAAACAACTATTTACATCACCTTAACCACTAGTTTTTATAGCCTTATAAAAGTGTGTTCCTGAATCCTGGTAGAAAGTTTTCTTTATCCAACTCACTTAAGCTCCATCTCAAATGCTACCTCTTTTACTAGACCAACCATATGCCAGAATAATAATCAGTAATACTTCAGTAGCATTTACAGTGTGTCAAGCAGTGTTGTAAGCATTTTGTACATATAATTCATTAAATTCTCACAGCAACCCTCTTGGGTAGATACTATTTATTCCTATTCTACAGGTGGAGAAAGTTGAGGCACAGGTTAAGTGATTTGCTCAAGATTACAGTCAGTGAGAGAACTGAAGTGTGAACCAGGGCAGTCTACTCTAAAGAAATGTGTTTAACCATTGGATGAAATGGTACCTTCTGAATATCCAGGTCAACCATCCCCTATACCATATTTTTTTTTGCATTCTATCATTTTCTGATTGTGTGAGTACAGAAGATCTATTAGTATGGAAAGCACTCTGAGATTGAGACATAATTTTATAGAAGGTGAGCATACATTCTCCTTTTCTGACTCTGTGTCTTTGGAAGGAGGTGGGGAAATTCAGAGAAGCCTTCCTAAATGAAGTGATGCCTGAGTCACTGAGTTATTTAGGGATAAATACCAATTAGTCATGTTAAAATTGGGAGTTAGGATCAGTTTGTTCTTTAATACAAAGATTCTCCCCTGCCAATTGATCATACTGTTTGGACTCCAGAATATATCCTTTTGTAAATGAAGTTGACTATCCCTTCCCCAAATTCAAAAAAAACACTAAATTACCTGTAAAAAAGTTCAGTCCTAGGGTAGTAACGGTAACCCCCAGAGCTGGAAGTGCAGATTCGGGAGAGGATGTGGTGAAGAAGAAATCTCCAGCCACTGCTGAGGAGAGCAGCAGGAAATGCTAACATGTCCTGGCAGAACTAGAGAGTGTCCTTGGACACCTAGAGGGTCTTTCTGCCTGAATGTTAGCACAAGTGCTGATGCTCCTTGGGGGCAATGCCCGAAGTTCCAAGGCATTCTATTTTAATCAATAGAAATTGATAAAAGATCATAGGGGAAACGGATTGCCGGTCTAGGTTCGATGCAGAAGGCTTGGGACTGATGAGTGGGGATGATCTGGAGGGATGGTGTGGGGAGGGAGGGGGAAGGGAGGGGGTCCGGATTGGGAANTACATCATGAGAAACGCTGGACTGGAAGAAACACAAGCTGGAATCAAGACTGCTGGGAGAAATATAAATAACCTCAGAAATTCAGATGATACCATCTGTATGGCAGAAATTGAAAAGGAGCTAAGGAGCCTCTTGGTGAAAGTGAAAGAGAAGAGTGAAAAAGTTGGCTTAAAACTCAACATGTAGAAAACTAAGATCATGGCATCTGGTCCCATCACTTCATGGCAAATAGACGGGGAAGCAATGGAAACAGTGACTGACTTTATTTTGGGGGGCTCCAAAATCTCTGCAAATGATGACTGCAGCCATGAAACTACAAGACATTTGCTCATTAGAAGAAAAGTTATGACCAGGTAGCATATTAAAAAGCACAGACCTTCCTTTGCCAGCAAAGGTCCATTTAGTCAAAGCTATGATTTTTCCAGTAGTCATGTATGTCTGTGAGAGTTGGACTGTAAAGAAAGCTGAGTGCCAAAGAATTGATGCTTTTGAACTGTGGTGTTGGAAGAGACTCTTGAGAGACCCTTGGACTGCAAGGAGATCCAACTAGTCCATCCTAAAGGAGATCAGTCCTGAATATTCATCGGAAGGACTGATGTTGAAGCTGAAGCTCCAATACTTTGGCCACCTGATGCAAAGAGCTGACTCATTGGAAAAGACCCTGATGCTGGGAAAGATTGAAGGTGGGAGGAGAAGGGGATGACAGAGGATGAGATGGCTGGATGGCATCACTGACTCAATGGACATGAGTTTGGGTGGACTCTGGGAGTTGGTGATGGACAGGGAGGCCTGGCGTGCTGTGGTTCATGGGGTCTAAAAGAGTTGGACACAATTGAGCAACTGAACTGAACTGTCTGAATTGTTTAACGATTCATCAGTGTTAACAAACATCTTCTTTTAAAACTGCGTGTAGTTCTGGACTGTTTAAAGCACTAGTGGTCATACAATATCATGGATTATCAAATCAAGATGAATTTCTGACTGAGGATCTCACTCAGTGGATGCAAGAACAAGACTTCAAAAGAAACAAAAGGAAGGCGGGTTATTTTGAAGTAAATGGAAAAGGAGAGAAGGGAAAATGTCAAATACAAACTGCAAAATTTTACGGGTTGCTCCAGACTCATCCTGTGGTAAAAACGGAAAATCGTTTTGTTTTCTCCAGTTCTCTGCTTCCAGCACTCCTCTATCTTGGCTTTGGAACTGGACTAGTAGTATCAATTCAGTTACACTGTGGGTTAAATCAGCTTCTGCAGGACAGTCTGGGAAACTACGCGTATCTCTGCTTCTGTGGGGAAATGCATTCTGATTTCCAAATAACTGACCCACTGACTTCTGGAATCGACAGTAATTTAAGGGCTTCCTGTACATGCCAATATATAAGAAAAAAATCTGTTTGTTACAGGGATAAACCAATAATTCTTTGATGATCAGTCTCTAGATAGTGGTCCTGTTTTGTTTTTGTTTGCTTGGCCTCATACAATGTGTGATTTAGGAGACTCGCTATTCTAGAAAGCTCTGTTGCTTCCAAGTTCTTGCTTTACAAAAAAAAGTAAAAGCAAAAGTGTCTCTTGAATAGCATTTTTCAGAGATAATTTTACGTTAGCTTTTAATTGTGCCTAATGATATGAAAAGCAATATTTGTACACTGTAAAGTATTTTTTGAGAGTAAACAACATTTAAAAAGAACTGACCTTTTGTGGATAGTGTAATGAAATGAAATAAACCTGTACATAGGAAAACAGAAGATTGGTTCTTTTTCAAATTGCCAATCTGTGTGAGCAAAAGAGTTATCATCTTGGGGACTTTAATCTTAATCATTTTCCTTACGAGTAAAATGCTCATACTAAGCTCTGATATTAAATATTTTAAATTGTTTTGATATATGGATTAAGTAAATACAAATTTAGTTTCACTTATCTAATACATAAGGCTTCCCAGGTGGCTCAGTGGTAAGGAAGCTGTCTGCCAAGCAGGAAATGTGGGTTTGATCCCGGGGTGGAGAAGATCCTCTGGAGAAGGAAATGGCAACTCACTCCAGTATTCTTGCCTGGAGAATGCCATGGACAGAGGAGCCTGGCGGGCTACAGTCCATGGAGTTGCAAAAGAATCAGACACAACTAAGTGACCAAATGACGACAACAACAACAATCAAATACATATTTACTGAATGCCTGAGAAGAGTCGAATCAAAGTGAGGGTTGAAGGCTGAGGGAAGAAACATCCAAAAATGCTACTTTATTTTGCTTAATAACACTATGAAGATAATGGGTGATGCCATCCAAGGCAGAATTTTTAACAACATTTAAATCAGCTAAAAGTATTATCAACTTCTTCTCTAACTTGTCACTTGTCATTACTATCCTCTTTAGCATACTTTCCCATTATTTCTGAACCTTTAAACTGACTGATCTGTCTAAAGACCAAAGATGGGAGGTTTTATGAATCCTTTAGTTTCACTTCCTTCTCCACTTGCTTGATCTGCTCTGGTGCTAAGCCAGCTTTTCTCAAGCTCGGCACTATTGACATTTTGGGTCAGAAAATCCTTTGTTGTGGGGGCTGTTCTGTACACTGTAGTATGTCTAACAGCATCCCTGTCCTCTACCCACTAGATGCCAGTAGCCCTTGCTCCCCTGTTCTGGGTAGCCATTCCCTTCTCCAAGGGATCGTCCAGACCCAGGGATCAAACCTTGGTCTCCCACATTGCAGGCAGATTCTTTACTGTCTGAGCCACCAGGGAAGCCCTATAACCCTGTGATGTGTCTTTACAGAGCTATGGATCTTGAGTGATCACTTCATTTCTAAACACAGTGTAACAGACTTTCTTCCTGGCTGGCTCAGTAGTCAGTATTACTTCAAAATCAAGCCAAAAGCACCCCCCTTTCTCTCTTGTGGGTTTTCCAGATTTTCTTTTCAAAGTAAACCATAAATGGTCCACTCCTTAAGCTTACATCATATTCGTTTGTCCCTGGCACCCAGACCACTGAAAAAAAAATGTCATTTGGAGTCATCCCAGTAAGTTTATTATCAAGCATCTCACTGCATAATTTCTAAGTGAGCTCTTTCCAATTGTACACTGTAATGTTTTGATGAATATCCCCCTTTCAAAGGTTCTATGATTTGTCCTACTCTATTAAGACGTTGACATACGGCTTTTCTTCCTTATTTTGAGACATTTGTAATTGCCTTTTGATATCTTTGGCAAGCTCACAGAAGACAGAGCAATCCAATGGTTTGTCTGACTTTTTATCTTTCTTCTGCTATTGAAACAAAATTATTTTTTTTTTCCTTTAAGAAATAATACATTTTAACTTCTTGACATTTTCAGAAATTTGCTGATATAAACATTTACATTTTATAATGCTCATTCCTGACCAGGACTATTGAATTCTGGACGCTTTCTAGTCCCACAACTCAAGAGAAAACATTTTGAAAATTTACTAATTTAATTTACAATTTACCTCTCAACTGTGAGTGGTTTTTCTTTCATCACACTCAATTGATTTTCAACTCTGTTATCATTTCATTCAATATTATACTTACATCATATAAATACATTACATTGGTATGAACCTGAGTTTAAATCCAATTGGTACAAAATATTATATATACTGTACAAGTTTAGGCAAGTTATGTAGCCTCTCTGAGTCTCAATTTTCCCATCTGTAAAAGTGAGATCATATTTTCTTTGCTTATTTCTCCTATTTTTTGCTTATTTTGTGACAATTAAAAGAGATCATGTAAAAAGGTTTTGTGGACTTTAAAAACTATCTAAATATAAAGTTTTATTATTATTTCTTTCTGATTACCTTCCTTCACCTCCTCCAACTCTATCCCAGGCCTACTTTGCACTATACCCATAGCTAACAGCTCTTCTTTCTTTCAAAATCATCTCAGATTTTGCTTTGCCCACAACCCTCCATTTGTAAGTGATGAATGAAAAACTCATATTGAAGGTGGGTAAACTAGGACATACATAAGGGAAAATAAGATAAAATGAGGAAAGAGCATGCTTGAGCAAGTTTTAAATGCATATATGACTGTTTTAAACACACATATAATTATAATATGCCTCCAATTCAAACAAAAATCCTCTAAAGTCCTGATAATAAAAGATATCATTAGAATTTTCTTAATTGCAAAGTAGTTTATCAATTAATGGTATATAAATATATAATTATTTCATAGTTCAGATGAGATTATTATATAATCAAAAATTAAATGTAATACTTCTTTAAAAGTACTTTTAGTAATTTTGCACTGTATTTCTGACTCTTCTTAACTGAACTCTGAACTCTTCTAAATCTGAGCAATTACCTTTTCTAGTTCTTGATCCTGCCGATTCATTAGTGTTTTCCAATGTTCATAAAGCTCTACGTCTTTGGTCTGAATATCTTTCAAAGTCCCTTCTCTTAGAACACTTCCATCTTTCATGGCTATGATCTAAGGAAAGCATATATTAGAATTATGACAAAAATCCATAATTGGTCAAGTGAATTATATTTATCTCAGGAAGCATTTATATAGCTGTACTATAAGAATTCTTTTAATGTCTTTTAAACTCTTACCCAGTCAGCATGTGTTAGATATTGTAATTTGTGAGTTACAAGAACAAGTGTCCTCTTGTCATCTTGGAGAAATTTCAAAATTCCTTCCTGCATTAGGTGATCACTCAAGTGAATGTCCAAGGCAGAAAATGGATCATCCTACAACAAGTAAAATGGAGAGATTATGAAAAATTTTCATATTTTCTTTGTAATGAAATTCCTCCAGAAAACAGAAATACAAATAACTAAAGGCAAATTATCCCACAAAATTCAATTTATAATAAACAGACTCTGAATAGCTTTAAATGACAAAAGTTACTAAATTAAAAATGAAGATTTTATTTTCTCTTTCATCTTAAAAATAATGTTAAAAGTGAATAACAATATTTGGAGAGGTTTGAATTCTTATATATAGAATCTCCAAGTTCAAAAGCCAATATTACTTGACAACCTATAACAATAAACCAAAAAAAAGAATACAATAGTAGTTAAAATTGACATCAGTTCAATGATGATTTAGACATGAATAAAAACAGGCACAGACTCTGGACCAAGATGACAACATAGGAAGCTCCTGAATTTCCCTCCTGCCATGGACACACTGTATATACAGCTGCACACGGAGCAATTCCCTTTGGAAGAGATCCAGAAACTGAGTGATTTCTATATTTTAAGTGACAGAAAAATACATCAAAACAGGTAGGAAAGGTTGAGACACATGCTCATCATAAACCCCACCTCTGGAAAATTCACAAATACGTGGAGATAAAACAAGATGCTCCTGAACAACCAATGGAGAAACTGAAAGAGGAAATCAAATAATATCTTGAAACAAATTAAAATGAGACTCAATGCATCAGAATCTATGGGATGCAGCAAAACCAGTTCTAAGAGAATTTTATAGCAACGAATTCCTACATTAAGAAAAAAGAAAGACCTCAAAAAAACAACCTAACTTTACATCTCAAGAAACTAGAAAAACAAAGAACAAATTAAGCCCACAGTTCATGGAAGGAAGGAAATAACAACGACCAGAATAGAAATATATAAAATACAGACTAAAGAGACAATAGGGAAGATTGATGAAACTAAATAAGTAAAATACACAAACACTTAGCAAGACTCATTAGATACAGGTGGCTCAGATGGTAAACAATCTGCCTGCAAAGCAGGAGACCCAGGTTCAATCCTTGGGTAGCGAAGATGCCCTGGAGAAGGGAATGACAACCCACTCCAGTATTCTTGCCTGGAGAATTCCATGGAATTCTTCCTTCCTAGAAGGCTACAGTCCATGGGGTCACAAAGAGTCAGACACAAATGAGCAATTAACACGTCCACTTTCACTAATAGGACTCACCAACGAAAATGGGAGGATTCAAATAAAACTATAAATGAAAGGGGCAACATTACAATTGTGACCACACAAATACAAAGTCTCATGAGACTATTATGAACACCAACAAACTGGACACCTAAAAGACATGGATAAATTCCTAGGAAAAAACAATCTATGAAAACTGAACCATGAAAAAATAGAAACTCTGAATAGACCAACTACTGGTAAGGGGATTGAATTAGTAATCAAAAACACCCCAACAAACAAAAGCCCAGAACCAAATGGTTTCACTGGTGAATTCAATCAAACATTTAAACTGGGATTTAAACCAATCCTTCTCAAACTTTTTCAAAAAATAGAAGAGGAAAGTATACTTCCAAACATTTTACAAAGCTAGTATTACCCTGCTATTAAAACCAATGATTCCCTGATACCAAAGACACCACACACACACAAAAAGAAAATTACAGACCAGTGTTTCTGATGAACACAGATGCAAACATCCTTGACGGAATATTAACAAGCCATATTCAACAGTCATTAAAGATTCATATACCATGAATAAGCTGGATTTATTCCAGGGATGCAGGGATAGTTCAACATCTGCAAATCAATCAATATAACACACCACAATAATAAAATAAAGGGTAAAAATCATATGATCAAATCAATAGAAGCACAAAATACATTTGCCAAATTCAACATTCAATCATGATAAAAACTTAGAATAGAATGAGTA
Organism: Neotragus moschatus; assembly: GCA_006410615.1. Classification (NCBI taxonomy): domain Eukaryota; kingdom Metazoa; phylum Chordata; class Mammalia; order Artiodactyla; family Bovidae; genus Neotragus; species Neotragus moschatus. Next base: position 873,749 of record SJYA01000112.1, read on the forward strand.
TAGAGAAAACATAACTCAACATAATAAAGATCATATATGACAAGCCCACAGCTAACATCACACTCAATGGTGAAAAGTTGAAAGCTTTCCCCCTAGGATCTGGAATAAGACAAGGATACCCAGTCTCACCACTTTTATTCAACACAGTAGTGAAAAAAATACTATGGGGCTTACCAGGTGGCTTAGTGATAAAGAATCTGCCTGCCAGTGCAGGAGATGTGGGTTTGAGTCCTGGGTCAGAAAGACCTCCTGGAGGAAGAAATGGCAACCCAACTCCAGTATTCTTGCCTGGGAAATCCCATGGACAAAGGCGCCTGGTGGGCTACAGTCCACAGGGTCCAAAGAATTGGATGCCACTGAGTGACTGGATCACAACAAACTGAAAAATTCATAAAGATATGGGAATATCAGACCACCTTACCTGCCTCCTGAGAAATCTGTATGCAGGTCAAGAAACAACAGTTAGAACTGAACGTAGAACAACAGACTGATTTCAGATAGGGAAAGGAGTATGTCAAGTTTGTGTACTGTCACTATGCTTATTTAACTTATGTGCAGAGTATATCATGCGAAATGCCAGGCTGGATGAAGCACAAACTGGAATCAAGATTGCCGGGAAAAATACCAATAACCTCAGAAATGCAGATGATGCCACCCTTATGGCAGAAAGTGAAGAAGAACTAAAGAGCCTCTTGATGAAAGTGAAAGAGGAGAGTGAAAAAGTTGGCTTAAAGTTCAACATTCAGAAAACTAAGATCATGGCATCTGGTCCCGTCACTTCATGGCAAATAGATGGGGAAACAACGAAAACAGTGACAGATTTTATTTTTTGGGCTACAAAATCACTGCAGATGGTAACTACAGTCATGAAATTAAAAGAGATTTGCTCCTTGGAAGAAAAGCTATGACCAACCTAGACAGGATATTAAAAAGAGACATTACTTTGCAAACGAAGGTCCATCTGTCAGCAGCTAGAGTTTTTCCAGTGGTCATATATGGATGTGAGAGTCAGACATCCATAAAGAAAGCTGAGCACCAAAGAATTGATGCTTTTGAACTGTGGTGTTGGAGAAGACTCTTGAGAGTCCCTTGGGCTGCAAGGAGATCCAACCAGTCCATTCTAAAGGAAATCAGTCCTGAATGTTCACTGGAAGGACTGATGTTGAAGCTGAAACTCCAATACTTTGGCCACCTGATATGAAGAACTGACTCATTTGAAAAGACCCTGATGCTGGGAAAGATTGAAGGCAGGAGGAGAAGGGGATGACAGAGGATGAGATGGTTGGATGACATCACTGACTCGATGGACATGAGTCTGAGCAAACTTCAGGAGCTGGTGATGCACAGGGAAGCCTGGCGTGCTGCAATTCATGGGGTCACAAAGAGTCAGACATGACTAAGAGACTGAACTGAACTGAAATGAACTGAGTGACTGGGCACACATACACTGGAAGTACTATGTCAGATCAATTAGTCAAGAAAAAGAAATGGCATCCAAATAGGAAAGGAAGAAGTTAAACTGTCTCTATGTACAGATACAATGTGGAAAGAGTAGTCTCTTCAATAAATGATATTGAGGAAAGTAGACAGCAGTATGCAAAAAAAAAAACAAAACTGAGCCACTGTTTTACATCATACACAAAAATAAACTCAAGTGGATTAATGACACGAACCTAAGATCTGAAACCATAAAACTCTTAGAAGAAAACATAGTGGATAAGCTCTTTGATGTTGGTCTTGGCAATGCTTTCAAAATTTTAATACCCAAAACAAAAGCAACAGGAGCAAAAATAAATAAACAGAACTACATCAAACTAAAACATTTCTGTCCGTTAAAGAAAATCATCAACAAAATGAAAGGGCAACTTATGGAATGGGATGAAATGTTTGCAAATCATGTACCTTATAAGTAGTTAATGCCCCCAAAATATAAAAACCTCATACAAATCAATAACAAAATATCCAAACAATCCAATTAAAAAATGGCCAAAGGATCTGAATAGATATTTTTTCCAAAAAAGTGAAAAAATGGCCAAAAGGTACATAAATAGTACTCAACATCATTAATTATCATTAATATTAATATTATTAATTATCTGGGAAATACAAATGAAAACCACAATGAGATATCACTTCATACCTGTTAGATTGGCTATTATCAAAAAGACAAGAAATAACTAATGTTGGTGAGAATGTGGAGAAAAAAGAATTTTTGCATTGTAGTTGCAAATATAAATTGTTGCAGCCATCATGGAAAAAAGTATGGGGGTGTAAAGGCTAATTTGATATAGTTTAATTAGAGTTTACAGCAAAATCTAAAACTTTTCAACTAACTATTTGTATGATCTTTACAGTTAGATCTTTTTAAGATAGATGTAAGAGCTTTGTAGGTAACAATAATGTCTCTTTCTCCTTTGTTTCCTTTGTACCCAGCACAGAAGACGGCTCTGAACACTCACTAAACACTGATGGATGGAAAGGAAGGAAGGGAGAGGGAGGAAGGAAGGTAGGAAGGGAAGGAGGGAGGGAGACAAAAAGAAGGCAAAAGACAACACAGAAACCTGAGAGTAACAATTACAAGAAGAAAAGAAAGAAACTTAGCTGATCACGAAAACAGGAAAAAAGGAAAAGTACTCAAAAGATAAGAGGTTCTAATTCTTACTCTATCACTTACTAGCCTTTAGCTCTCAGGTAAGGCATTCCACCTTTCTATGTATGTTTCCTTTCTTCACATGAGGAAACCACCTACCCTAGCAGCACAGTCATAAGAATCGAATGAGATAACACTGTGATTCAAAGTGCTTTGTGAATTTTTAAACGGTCGAAGGGTAAAATATTTTTATCTAAGAGAAATTATTAAAACACATGAATTTGAGTAAACTCTGGGAGTTGGTGATAGACAGGGAGGCCTGGCGTGCTGCAGTCCATGGGGTTGCAAAGGGTCAGACACGACTGAGCGACTGAACTGAACTCATTGATCAACAGTATTCTGTTGCTGCTAAAACATTATTCAATTTTAGGCTGCTACGAAGAAAGTATAATATTTAGATCATAAGCTCCATTAGTTTTAAGACTATCTGAGTTGGTCAGAGTGCATCTAAAACACGTTTTTCAAAGGGACCCTAACAAACACTATTATATCCAGAATTAAGAGAAGTTATAAAGATAACATTACTGTTGAAGAATTAAAAATATTAAGCTTTCTCAACCTAGAGAAAACTGAATTATGACAAGTTATGACAATAATATGAAAATATTGAGTTATGACCTTATAAAAGAAATATATTTGCTGTTGCAGAAGCAGAATGGAAGCCAATTAATAGAAAATATATGGAAGCAGATTTTAATCCCATAATAACTTTCCAATAATAAGAGCTATCTGAGGCAGGCAGAATAATGGTCCCCAAAGATGCCCATGTTCTAATTACCAGAACCTGTGACAATGATATCTGAATGGCAGATGCAATTTTGCAGATACAGGCATATCTCATTTTATTGCAATTCATCTTATTGTGCTTCACAGAAATTGCATTTTTTTTTCAAATTGAGGGTTGTGGCAACCCTTTGTCCAGCAAGTCTACTGCACCATTTCTCCAACATTTGCTCCCTTCATGTCTCTGTGGCACATTTTGGTTGTTGATGCTGTTCAGTTGCTAAGTTGTGTTCAACTCTTTGCAACCCCACGTACTGCAGCACTCCAGGCTTCCCTGTCCTTCACTATCTCCCAGAGTTTGCTCAAACTCATGTCCATTGAGTCAATGATGCCATCCAGCCATCTCATCCTCTGTTGTCCCCTGCTCCTCCTGCCTTCAATCTTTCCCAGTATCAAGGTTTTCTTCCAATGAGCTGGTTCTTTGCATCAGGTGGCCCAAGTATTGAAGCTTCAGTTTTAGCATCAGTCCTTCCAATGCATATTCAGAGTTGATTTTCTTCAGGATTGACTGGTTTGATCTCCTTGTAGTCTAAGGGACTCTCAAGAGTCTTCTCCAACACCACAGTTCAAAGCATCACTTCTTCGGCACTCAGCCTTCTTTATAGTCCAGCTCTCACATCTATACCTAACTACTGGAAAAATCATATCTTTGACTAGACAGACCTTTGTTGGCAAAGTAATGTGTCTGCTTTTTAATATGATGTCTAGGTTTATCATAGGTTTTTTTTTCCCAAGGAGCAAGTGCCTTTTAATTTCATGGATGCAGTCACCATTCACAATGATTTTTGGAAACCAAGAAAATAAAATCTGCCACTGTTTCTATTATTTCCCTATCTATTTGCCATGATGTGATGGGAGTGGATGCCATGATCTTAGTCTTTTCAATGTTGAGTTTTAACAGGTTACTGTTAGATCCTGCTATGTCTTTTATAGTGTTGTTTTCTGGAATAATTGCGGCAGGAATTCTTAGAGACATTAACCTGAAGTGCATTTCCAGTACCATGCCCCAATTCTACTTTCATACCCTGTAATGTATCCAAAATTTTGGAATAGGAAACTAAAATCAAGCCTCTTTCTGAAGATGTTCATTAGATGGAGTGAAAAGTTTAAAGGTCTGAGAACCAGATTTATACATGGTTAATACATGCACAGAAGGAGAAGGCAGGGGAAGGATGGATTTACATAGCCTGCTGGTCCCTAGGCACTGTCTAGTTGTACGCTAAGTGATTTTGGCTACAATCTGCTGGAGGAATAAAACTGGAGCAAATTCATAATCAATATAATCATCCATTTTTATTTGTATATCCATAGGTTATCAACCCAGGATATACTAGAAAATCATCTACCGAGCTTTTTAAAGATACAGATCCTAGATTCTGCCTTTATAGATTATGACTTAGTAGATCTCGGCTGGTATCAATATTTCTAAGAATAATTTCGGGAAACTTTACAGATAAACCTTAACCATAGCCTGAGTTGCATCCTTACTAACCCTTATGCCCACCAAGAGTATATTTTCCAGCCCCTCTTTCTACCAGCAAATATAAATGAGAAGACCTATAATCCTGTCCAGTTCATCCAGCACCAGCCACACCCCTTCATCAATGATCCTCATGGTTCAAGAGCTCATATAAGCAATCATTTGGGAACCTCAGTCCCTCGGGGTCCTTCGCTCACATCTTACATGTTGATCTGATTTGTACTCTGAGGATTTGTTTTGCCTTAATTCTCTGTGATTTCACAAGTTAAACCATCTTTCCTTGAGTTACTTATCTCCTTAAAGACTCATTTGTCCAGAGAGAAAGATGAAGTAGAAACAAAGTGAAGACCATATATTCTTACCAAGAAGACAATGTTGGTATTTTGATAGAGAGCTCGGGCCACACAGATTCTTTGCCTCTGACCTCCACTCAGGTTGATGCCCTAGAGAAGAAATATTCAGTAACATCCATCATTTACAGTAGTAAATAATCTGCTGGTAAAAAAGAAATTCCCTAAAAATACAAACTTCTCTTTAAAAACCTTAAATTAATGGTAGTTTATTAATTAAATGGTGATAACATTGGGAAGATAAAAATGCAAGCTTTCTAGTGGTCAACACTTGAATTATATTAAGATAATCTTTGACTGATAACATTAATTTTCTTTTCACTCTGATAGAGGGCTCCGCTGTACAAAAATATTAATAATGAAAAACCAAAATGAGTGCTGAAGACTGGAAGTAATCTTGAAATTGTTTCTGGTTTCATGAATTGTGTCTGCAGTATGCTTAATAGATGTCTCTTAAATTCAATATCACAAGTTGTGTTCAAGTGAGCTACACAGCAGTATGCTTTTATAATCAAGTGTTAATTATACAAATGTGAAAAATTGCTATTTATTGAGCACTTAGTATGTGATGAGCTTCCCTGGTGGCTCAGATGGTAAAGAATCTGCCTGCAATGTGGGAGATCCGGGTTCAATCCTGGGTCGGGAAGATCCCCTGGAGAAGGCAATGGCCAACCACTCCAGTATTCTTGCCTGGAGAATTCCTTGCACAGATGAGCTACAGTCCATGGAGTTGCAAAGAGTCAGACATGACTGAGCAACTAACACATTAGTAAAATGTGTGAGGCTGCCGTGTATGGCTTTCCATTCTTAATTTCTCTTATCACAGCAATTTCAATGTATTTCTCTCCACATGGAAACTAAGGCTTAGAGAAGTTCAGGTCATGTTCTTAAACACTATACCATGCTGCAATAAAAAACAGCAATGAATAACACAGATGACAGAGTCAATCTCAACTATTTCAGTGACTCTGACAAGGCAAGTTCTTTAACCTTTCTCTGCTCTGGTCTTCTCGGCTGCAACATGCAGATAACAAAACACCTATGTAACAGATTTGTTGTAAAAGCAAATAATGCATATAAAGCCTTTTGCTTAGTACCTGACCCCATAAGAGTCAAACACTTTAGCCAACATTGTTATAAAGATTATATACAGGTATAAATATTTTTCGGCTAGTTGGAACAGTATGACGCCAATGTAAAACCTGTTTATACAAAGTGAAAAGAACACTTTAACAAGAATAAATGGATGCTGACAAGAGTGGAAAAAGTTGTCGGAAGCAATCTTGGTTTCCAAACCAATTTAAAGTAAACTCCAAGTTAAGTAAAAATACATTTGATCAAAGGCAGAGACTGATTCCTTTCCCTTGAGAACTCCTGAGTGGCTAGCAAAACGTGAAGTTTATGCTAGTTACTCAACACATCCTTACGAGGGTGGCATCAAGAATTCTATGCTTCTGTTTCTAGAACTTGTCACTAGGAAAACATAATTCCAGTGCTCTCAGATTTTAAAAATTTTCCATTAAAGGTTAAAGATAACTGGAAGACTTCTCTGGATTTGTGTTCATTGTGTAATTACACTATACAGAGCTCACCCTCTCTCCAATTTCAGTTTGGTCTCCAAATGGTAGTAAGTCGATATCTGGTTGAAGAGAACAGGCGTCTGTGACTGCTTTGTACCTGTGGGAGACGTGGTTTTGAGTTTTTAAATCACAATTAATATACTGCCCATAAACCAAGTCCCAGGTTCAGTGTCTCAGAAGCTGAAATAAAACACTTATTGAAGAGTTTAGTATATTCTGGCCTCTACATTAGGCTTGTAGATACAAAGACAAATAGATATTGGCTCCTACTCTTGTAAAATTATTGTATAACACAGGGAACTATATCCAATTTCTTGTAACAACCTATAATGGAAAATAATCTGAAAAAGAATAGATATACATACAACCAAATCACTTTGCTGTACACTTGAAACTAACATGACATTGTTAATTATACTTCAATGAAAAGGTTAAAAAATTAAAAACAGCTTATTAAATGCGGTGGAAAATTGACACAGAAACATATGATACAAATGTACCTTGTTAGGTACCATAGATGGGTAGTTACAAAGTGCTCCTAGAATATGCAGGAAGGAATGACTGAGAAATCGGTGACGTCTTTGCAGAGGAGGTGATTTGTGAGGTGACTGCAGAAAGATGAACTGTAACTTGCCAGGAATGACAATACAGGGAGAGAGAAAGGAAATGGACGGCAGTGGACAAGTTCACAGTATGCGTGAAGGATAAGAGGAGCCTCACTGGGGCTAGAGTGTGGGTTATTGGGCAGGGGGAAGTGGGGACAGGGGAGAGGAATCTGTGTCCACAGTCATGATGCTGAAGAGAGAAGAAAACAGAAATCGATAAGGACTGACATAAAGTTGACCTAAGGCTGGATCTGGAAACTGAGGTCGACTGGAAATTCAAGGAAGCATGGGGACTGGGAGTTCTGGGGAAAATATCAATGGTTTCATTTTCTCAACCACCTGGTCTTAAAATATTTGAGTGATTTGGTTTTTAAATTGGGTATAGGTGCTGTACAATGATGTGTTAATTTCTGCTGTACTACAAAGTGAACCAGCTTTGTGTATGCATATATCTTTGCCCTCTTGGTCCTGCATCCCTTCCCACCTCCATCCCACACATCTAGGCCATCACAGACACCAAGCTGAGCTTCCTGAGCTATACGGCAGCTTCCCATTAGCTATCTCTTCTACACATGGTAGTGTATAGATGTCAAACTCTCTCAATTCATCCCCCAGCTCCCCGCCACTATGTCCACATATCTGTTCTCTGAATCTGAGTCTCTATTCCTGCCCTGCAAATAGGTTCATCCGTACCACTTNCCTGAGCTATACGGCAGCTTCCCATTAGCTATCTCTTCTACACATGGTAGTGTATAGATGTCAAACTCTCTCAATTCATCCCCCAGCTCCCCGCCACTATGTCCACATATCTGTTCTCTGAATCTGAGTCTCTATTCCTGCCCTGCAAATAGGTTCATCCGTACCACTTTTCTAGATTCCATGTGACTCTTCCATTTTCTTCTGCCATTCTTATTCCAGAATGCTCTGTCAACCATCTCTTTTTCTTCCATTTCTACAGTCACTGCCACATATAGACAACAAACACAGCATGCCCAGATCATTTGCCCAACAACCTTCTAAATGTCTTTTTGCTCCTAATTCACATTCACCTTATATAAATCTGTCATGATATGGGCAGAGTACATTTACTTTGTGAGTCCTCTTTCTAACACTTTGCTGGGCCTCCAGAAAATTCAGATTTATATTGGTTGGCTTTTAAGGCACTTTACTGCCCATCTCAGCCTTCCTTCACAATGGAGTTTGCCACCATCAATGTACACAGATCCCTTTCTGTCTGCTTTACTTCCAGGCCCCAAACAATCCCATGTAATTTGATTTTCCCTCCCACACTTTCCTCTCTCCTCTCCCTTCCTCATGCCTCTCCCCAGATCTAATTCTCCTTAACTCTCAGGACCCTGCTTTGAGTCTTAGGACACTCCCTACCCCTCGTGAAGGTGGCTTCAGGAAAGGGTCTTGCCTTTGTACACTCCAGTGGATGCTTGGAAGTGAAGATGTCAGTCACTCAGTTGTGCCCAACTCTTTGAGACCCATGGACTGTAGCCCACCAAGCTCCTCTGCCCATGGAATTCTCCAGGCAGGAATACTTGAGTGGGCAGTCATTCTCTTCTCCAATGGGTGTTTAGAAGATCACTGAAAGAAGACATACTCTGGCTACTCTGAGTAATCAGACCCCTCAGCTCCCATATTCCTTCTCTTCTTTTTCCATGGTCGACCCTCCTTCTGCAACTTACCGGGCTTTTTCTTCTGTTTACTAACAACCTCAGCACCACCTTCACCCTGCACCCCCCGCCCCCCATACATACACAACTTCTGTTTCGGCTCTTTATTTTTGCCGCACAAATTGTTCTCAGTAAGTGCGTATGATGGGCTGAATCCCAGTGAGGCTTCTCTTACAAAAGTTGACTTAATAGACCTGGTGATGAGGAAAGAAGCAGGGCGAACAGAGAAGAAAGGACGTCCTGATATAAAGATTTCAGAACCAGGGGATGGGTGGGTACACTGGGATACTGGGATTGATATATACATACGACTATATAAAATAGATATCAACAATCTGCTGTATAGCACAGTGAACTCTACTCAGTGCTCTGTAATGGCCTATATGGGAAAGGAATCTTTAAAAAAGTGGATATATGTATACTAAAACTGGTTCACTTTGCTGTACACCTGAAACTAACATAACACCGTAAATCAACTATACTCCAATACATTTTTTAAGAAAAGACTCCAGAAACTGTGAACCAAACATAGGGATTAGAAATAGTTGTTCTTTTTAGTTCTAAATTTTATGCATTCAAAATTACCTCTGCTTGTTGAAAGGACTTCCGAAGGTAATATTTTCTTCTACCGTAGCATTTAATAGCCAAGGCTTTTGAGCTGCATAAGCCACAGAATACCTGTTCCTACTGGAAAATGGAAAAGAAAAACAAAATATCAAAATTACCCAGGAGTGCTGTGCTGTGCCTGTACTTTTGTATAACTAAGAAAAATGAAAGTTGATAAAATATCTCAAAGACAGAAATGAAGAATTTCTAAAAGAATATTTTAACAATCATCAACCTTATTAATTAGTAGTTAAATATTCCACTAAATTAAAGGGATTGGAACTTAATTAAAACAACACACAACGTGCAAATTTGATTTGCTATGCTAAAGAAATATTTTGAGGTATGAACTCTTAATTAAAATTTTATTTTCTAAAATGACTACAATTTTTACAATAATTTAAGTAACAGTTAACTCTAATAACCACAGACATTTTACTTCATATTAAAAGCACTTTAATTATGAATTTTACAAGAATACCTTTTGAAATGATGTGAACTGATACTGTAATTATGTGTTTGTGGTTTACTCACATGAACACATTTAAAGGTAATAGATAATGTAACTATTTCAAAGCAAAGAATAATTTTGAGGAGTCCATTTCAACAATGAAATAACTACACATTTAAAAACCATGAAACAGTTTATTTTTTAAAAAATGATAGCCTCCTTCCTGTGCCCCACTTTTTGGCTTGCAAACTCTACCAGATGTCCATACATCATATTTTAATTTGCAGTAATTAGGAAAATGCATGTGAGTTGAAGATAAAGAGGATGATGAGCTTGGGCTAGGGAGGGGTCAGCTTAAAACTCACACTTTCATAGTTAGTTATGGTCTGTAAGTACTAATTCAGGAATTAAGGTTAAAGAGCATAAAGTGTAGAAAAAAGGTAGTTAGAAGTGCCCAGTGATCATCCTGAAACATAACGTCTTGGAGTTTAGAGGGCTTAGATATAGTCTACTATATAGTCTCTTAGATAACCATCTGTGCATTAAAATAGTGGTTCCCAACTTCTGGCATGTCTGCTCCCCTCCTGCCCCCACCCCCATTCTTTAAGGCTTTCTTTTCTTTTTTAAATAGATGAAGTACTTGGTTCTCCAGTTCTAGCTTACAGGCAGATTTCATCACTGTTTAACTCATAAATAACATACATAATAATTCTTTCATCTTTATTTTATGAAATCCAGAATCCAATTTGCTAATAAGTGTTGAGTTTTAGTCAAAGTTGAGATCTGTGTGACTCATGAAGAAGACAACAATTGACATGTTGGGCCATTTAGTTCAGCAAATTAATTCGTTTAGCAGCTTCCAGATGTTGGGAACTACTGCGATCAGAAATTCACTAGTCCATTTTAATAAACAACTTTGTACATTATCAGAATGAATAAAATGATTAGGAGCAAGAAATGGAATATCAGGAAAAGTCTGAGGAAGGTAGTTATTCTTATTAAACGCAGATTAAAATAGAAATAATACCTTCTGGTCGCTTCAAAAGAAGGTTCAGATTCATTTACACTGCAAGTATGGCAAACAATTTTCATTAATTATTAAATATAAATATAAGATGGATGCGTGTACATATCAGGTAAGAGATAAACATTGTATATATTAAATAGCTACACTTTCAAATGGTTGTTGATACTAATCCCAAAGACAAACCAGATAAATGACAGTCTTCTCTTACATCCTCATCAACTAGGAAATAATTAAGCTTCCAAAAGATAGTACTGGTCTCCTTCATATAAAATTTGGGTTGACACAATAGCCATATTCTAGCCCCAACTTTGCTCCAACTAGCTGTATAAGTTTGGAGAACCTTTATGGAATATTTTCCTAGTCTGTATTAGAATTTGATATCTCCAAGCACTCCCTATTGTTAAAATTCAAATTTAATCTATTTAAATTCCTTAATAGTTACCCTAAGGCAAGAGAGGAGGAAATACTTTTTATACTCTAAACTTGAAGGGTTGAGACACAGCTTGGCCCTTAAGGAACCAGAAAGAAAGACAGACCTGCATATAGGTTACATGGTAACATTTGGGTGTAATTAATTACTGATTTATATGATTAATGTAAAATGAGGCATTTGAATAATTAAATTTAGTTATACCTATAGCAGGGGGAAGAATACACCTAAGGACTTATTGATTTTATTATTCTAAATTTTAATATTTTAGGTGAACTCCATCATTTCTGAAACACCTGAATTCAAAACACGTCAGGTGGAAAATCCCCTCCTGGAAAATAGCATCCAATTTCACTTTTGCATGCAAAGCTTTGTGTGTATTTTCCTTCAACAGTAGAAGTTAAAACTTGGTATTCTACCAGCTTCCAAGTTCATGGTTGGTATCTTATGGAATGGGAAAGAGTGATTTCTGCAGGCTGAAATCCGGAACAGTATTTGGACGAAGGGAAGCTAGATGTGGGCACAAACATGCTATGTTATGTCTGATCCAGGAAAGCTGACTCATTGTGTTATTATCCCCTCATGCCCAGCAAAGTCTTAGAGTAATTGAGCCACTGCTATAAAGGCAGTTACACCAAGACATCAGAAAATAGACCATCACAACAGATGGGGTCTGACAGGATGGCTGATGGCATGGGCAAGGTGGAAGAAAAAGTAAGGGAAGCCAGAGATAAATGATGGTTATGTCTTGTTTAATTACTGGGGTTATTACATATTCTGGACTCCTTCCCTGGACCATCCAACAGGTGAAGCGCTTTATTTAGTTCTAGTTCCTGCGATATCAGTAGGAATTATTATTTATCATGACAACTAGGAAAGGACAACTTCAATCAAGCAGAACATTAGCTTTTCAACAAATACAGAGCACACCAGATACAGGAGCAAGAACCCTGGCATTCCGACAAGCTTGGAGAATTTTTCAGTCCCTCCCTCATCTCTCTCTTCTGGGGCTACTGCATATTAGACTACCCTAAAGGTAGCAATTGCCGAGGAGGCATCTATATTTAGATGAATTTTGTGTACCAAGTTCTACCCATGTAGGTCTGTCCTGCATGAGGACCAGGGCCTTCTCTCCTGTCCAAAGTAAATATTTCTTCCTGCAATAGGACAGAGTACTTTACAGCACTTTGTTCCTGCCAACCATGAGGGCACATTTAAAAATAAAATTCATGCAACCAGAGATACAGGCAATGATGAAAGAATGACAGCAAGGTGCTTGGTACTTTACCATACCATTTGCTATTTCACTTCATTTTGTCTTGAGCTTTAAAAAACAGCAAACAATTCAGTCCAAGGTAAAGTACTTTTCAGGATTTACACAAAATCAACCTATTAATATGGATAATCTCTAAATTAGCTTTATTCTAATAACACTTATATAACTTTCCTTATTGGAATAGGTGCAACAGTTATTTTTCCCAGAATAAAGAGTTATGGCAAATAACTCTAAAAAAATGTCAGAATCCTCTAAGCATTCTTGATTTGAAAATATATTTTATCAGATAATCATGGATATCATGGGAAAAAATTAAGTAGTTCTTGTAAATAAAGAAAAATAGAATTTTTTTATTAGCTTATCCAATCTTTTAGGAGTTAGTTTTTATTGTGTGTATATCAGAGCCAACCCAAATATTTTTTGAAGAAAAGTTTAGCCCTTTCTGCTATGAAAAGATGCGATATTCTTAAGGCAAGTATTCATAAAGAGATGATTTTTAAATTATAGTGATTTTATAAATACTTAGAATTTTCTTAAATCCTTTCTCATATTTTCATTTTACTGACTCTAAGATATAACCTTTTCTTACCTTTTTTAAAATCAGGATTTATGGGAGATATTTCTTAAGAAAAAATCTTAACCTTTATTAAGTATATATCTGTTTTTATCTCACACTTTTCTCTTTGACTAGCTTCCATGGAACTCAGAGTAGAATTTGTGGCCTATGTTTTATAAATATGCAGAACTCTAATATATGCATTTCTACCTATTAATTACTCAGATTATTATTTAAACCTTATTTTCTTTCTTGATATCTTTGTTATCAAAGCTTTATTATATATGTTTTATTAAATAAAATACTTTACAACCTTTAAGAAATCAGGCTATAAATGGTATAAATTTGTCTAATATATATACATGTATGCATATATACATGTATGTAGCTTGTTTAGAAAACTCAATAAACAGACTGTGTGAAATGCTTTCCTAATTCCCAAATCATTTATTTCTCTATTAACAAAATGATAATAATTCTTAATGATAATACTGGGAGTGAATTTGGCCCAGGTAGAGTAATACTAGAGAAGACTAGATCATAAGAACGTTCTAGAGGTATGAAAATAAAATCTCAAGCTTTTTCTGTCATGGTCTCTAATTCTTTCTGTTCTAATGCTAATGAAGCCAGGTAAAAACAGAACCCAAATAACTTCATTATGGCCATACATGTCACAGGATATAATTTAATTCAGTAAAACCTGCTCCTCAAAACCTCCCTCCATCGAAGATGGAAGGTGATGGTGGTAGGGCACACGTCACATAGCATCTGGTTTAGCGATCAACAGGACCCCTCGTGAATGAAACCGCAAGGGGCAGTTACTCACCGAGCTCACTGCTGGATACACACTAAACAGTTTCATGTCTACAACTGCAACAGGAATAAACTGTACCCTCCACATTTCTCAGCCTTCTTCTTTCACCGATACCAAAAATAGGATTTACAGTTCAGCTGTTTCCAGCTCAAATTTCACATCCAAGCATTTCCCTCTCTTAATTGGAGTTTAAAATAGAACCTATTCTCAAGATGCCTGTAAATAGTTTTGACTCATCCTGAAGAGATGTCTGTGTATGTTAATAGTAGATTGGGAGGATTTGGGAATACGGCATTGTAACATGTATGATATCATAAGGGAAACGGATTGCCNGAACTGGAGCCAATTATACAGAGTGAAGTGAGCCAGAAAGAAAAACACCAATACAGTATACTGACACATATATATGGAATTTAGAAAGATGGTGGTGTTAAACATGTACGCGAGACAGCAAGAGAGACACAGATGTGTAGAACAGCCTTTTGGACTCCGTGGGAGAGGGAGAGGGTGGGAGGATTTGGGAATATGGCATTGTAACATGTATGATATCAAAAGAGAAACGGATTGCCGGTCTAGGTTCGATGCAGAAGGCTTGGGACTGATGAGGGGGGATGATCTGGAGGGATGGTGTGGGGAGGGAGGGGGAAGGGAGGGGGTCCGGATTGGGAACTCAGGTACACTTATGGCTGATTTACGTCAATGTATGGCAAAATGAATACAGTATTGTAAAGCAAAACAAACTAAAAAAATAAAAATTAATTAAAAAAATAAATAAATAAAAAAGTAAATATTAAAAAAAAAAAAAAAGAAATTGATAAAAGGCCAGATGAACTCAGGCAGTGCTTTATCGGGACTCATGCTGCTGCAAAGAGAGAAAAAATGAAGAACAGGTACCCTTGCTCACACTCTCCAAGGAAGGCATGCTGGTTCCTTAAATGGGGGGAGGGGAGGGGTAGATGGGCGGGTCAGGCTAGAAGGATGGCTTAAGTGGTCTGCTCACCCTCTTGGTAGAGCTGTGTGCAGGTATCATGGATAGGACCCTGCTTTTGCTCTCAGCACATCAGAAAGCGTAGTTGGTTGTGGCATTTTGTATTTGATTGTTTATAATTTGCCCCACCTGCCCATCAGCATAGTTATTTTCAGCCCCTAATTGTTTATGTTCTGTTTGCAGGAGATATTTGTCCAAATACAAATGCAAGCCCTCCAGTAAAGAGTGCCAGGTCCCAGCCTGTCTCCATCCTACCACCTTGACTTGCCCTGCTTGACCATCAATAACACGGACCCGAGCGGAAGCACAGCAGCTTGTTTGTGCCGTCTCTTGCGAGACATTTTCCTTGTGGACGCCTTCAGTGAGCTGCAGCAACTCTGCTCACGGGCACCATGGTCACAGCACAGGGCAACTGTGACTGTGGAGACTGGTCTGGACCCAAGCTCAGCTATAGAGTGCCCAGCCAGGGTCACAAATTGACCTTGTTCTGTAGATGACCCTCCATCTGAACCACAGCTTGGAAAGATTACATTTGGCTCTAGGCACTGCTGCTGCTGCTAAGTCACTTCAGTCGTGCAACCCCATAGATGGCAGTTCACCAGGCTCCACCATCCCTGGGATTCTCCAGGCAAGAACACTGGAGTGGGTTGCCATTTCCTTCTCCAATGCATGAAAGTGAAACGTGAAAGTGAAGTCACTGAGTCGTGTCCAACTCTCAGCGACCCCATGGACTGCAGCCCACCAGGCTCCTCCGTCCATGGGATTTTCCAGGCAAGAGTACTGGAGTGGGGTGCCATTGCCTTCTCCGGCTCCAGGCACTAGTGACATTAAAAGTCTTCTATGAGTAAATTAGAATGCTTCTTAATCATGAACACAATGGCTAAATTTCCTCTGGTGGCACCAAGTGACTCATCTTTTGTTTGGAGCTGGTTACTTCCTCGTGAGAGGAAGTTTCTGTCCTTCTGGTTGCCTGCCTGTCTCTCTTCCTCAGACTTCCTGGTGGGCTGATGGTATGGTTAGGCCTATAATACTGTCATAGAACATCTTTTTGAATCAAAGACTAATTTTCTCAGAGAGTGTGGAGTCGAGTATTTCTATTTGAGGTAGGAAAGCAAACATGGACCCATAAATAGACACTCATATGGTCCTTTTCTCCTATTTTCTGTGGCTTTTCATAATTTTTACCAGGGACATAATGTGGGTATGACTCATGAACCTAAATATAATGCGAATGGATTCATAGTAACTTTTCCTGAAACTAAAAAAAAATCAGTCCCATCATAATCATGGTAGCTTACTTTACATGTGGAAAGTTTTAAAAGGTCACTTCCAGGTTATATCCTTGGGTTGTTAGAAAGGGAGGGAAAGATTTAATGAAACTCTTGATTCCAAAAAATTAGGAATTTTTTTGGCTCCAAAAAATATTTGGAGCCCAACATTTCAGGACATAAGAGAATGAGGGAAAGTTTCTTCTTACAGTCAAGACTTCAGACTCTCCAATAAATCAAAGGTAATGAGCTGGTAACTCCATGAGGATGTGAAGGAAAAGATGCTACATTTTGGTGAGTTTCAGACAAATAAAAATTGATTCTACTTATACTCTGAGACCTAGTTTAGGGAGGATTGGGCTAACAGGAAACCATGCTAATCAGAGAAAGAATAAGAGGGAACCACATTGGACTTCATCTTTGTTTCTGCTTTGGTGATCGTGACTTTAACAGTCATATATTTTCAAATTTATTATAATAATGAATAATTTTCAACCTGACCACAACAGTGCCTTATTCCAAAGCCAAGCGGAGATACAAGCCTTGTAAGACACATTTACCTGAATGCATTGAGAAGCTCAGAGAAGAAAGGCAGGAAGGACACTTTTCACTTCTCCAAAGCCACATCAGGATGGCTGTGAGTTAATTACCATAAGAGGACACTCAAACCCAGCTCAAAAGTCTATCTGCTTTAAAGATGATCATATATCCGGGAAACTTGAAGGTGCCTGCCTGCCAGGTGATGGGCAAGGGGAAAAATTGATAAAACTTTTCAGGAGGGTGGGAGCCTAACTCTTCCACAGACAAAAATCTACTTATAAACAAGAAACCAGTCAGAGGTGATTTCAGTTTACCATCAGGATCTGGGCAAAAGGGAGAATAATCAGGAGCTAGGAGAACAGAAAGAAGGAGTCCAGACTGAAGTGAGAAAATTCAGCATCTAGAGTGGGAATACTGCCCAAACCTCCCCAGTTCCCAGCACTGATAAGGGGTATCTGAAGGTTCTAAATTCCAGAGAGGTTGAGGAATGGGGGATGTTTGGTCAAACTGATCCAGTGTCCAGTGCCAAACACCAGCTCCACCACTTTTGGAGCACATTCTTGGAACCATTTCTGACTTTGAAAAGGTACTTCTCATGAGTCAAAACATTTAGGAGGGCAGCAGAACAAGTCTCCACCTGAAGTCATCTAACATCAGTGTCCACAATCAAAGTAGCCCTAAGTTCAGTTCAGTTGCTCAGTCGTGTCCGACTCTTTGCGACCCCATGAATTGCAGCACGCCAGGCCTCCCTGTCCATGGCCAACTCCCGGAGTTCACTCAGACTCACTCCCATCGAATCAGTGATGCCATCCAACCATCTCATCCTCAGTCGTCCCCTTCTCCTCCTGCCCCCAATCCCTCCCAGCATCAGAGTCTTTTCCAATGAGTCAACTCTTCGCATGAGGTGGCCAAAGTACTGGAGCTTCAGCTTTAGCATCATTCCTTCCAAAGAAATCCCAGGGTTGATCTCCTTCAGAATGGACAGGTTGGATCTCCTTGCAGTCCAAGGGAGTCTTAAGAGTCTTCTCCAACACCACAGTTCAAAAGCATCAATTCTTCGCAACTCAGCCTTCTTCATAGATCAACTCTCACATCCATACATGACTACCAGAAAAACCATAGCCTTGACTAGACAGACCTTAGTTGGCAAAGTAATATCTGCTTTTGAATATGCTATCTAGGTTGGTCATAACTTTTTTTCCAAGGAGTAAGCATCTTTTGATTTCATGGCTGCAGTCACCATCTGCAGTGATTTTGGAGCCCAGAAAAATAAAGTCTAACACTGCTTCCACTGTTTCCCCATCTATTTCCCATGAAGTGATGGGACCAGATGCCATGATCTTCATTTTCTGAATGTTGAGCTTGAGGCCAACTTTTTCACTCTGCTCTTTCACTTTCATTAAGAGGCTCTTTAGTTCCTCTTCACTTTCTGCCATAAGAGTGGTGTCATCTGAATATCTGAGGTGATTGATATTTCTCCCAGCAATCTTGATTCCAGCTTGTGTTTCTTCCAGTCCAGCGTTTCTCATGATGTATTCTGCATATAAGTTAAATAAGCAGGGTGACAATATACAGCCTTGATGTACTCCTTTTCCTATATGGAACCAGTCTGTTGTTCCATGTCCAGTTCGAACTGTTGCTTCCTGACCTGCATACAGATTTCTCAAGAGGCAGGTCAGGTGGNTGATGTATTCTGCATATAAGTTAAATAAGCAGGGTGACAATATACAGCCTTGATGTACTCCTTTTCCTATATGGAACCAGTCTGTTGTTCCATGTCCAGTTCGAACTGTTGCTTCCTGACCTGCATACAGATTTCTCAAGAGGCAGGTCAGGTGGTCTGGTATTCCCATCTCTCTCAGAATTTTCCACAGTTTATTGTGATCCACAGAGTCAAAGGCTTTGACATAGTCAATAAAGCAGAAATAGATGTTTTTCTGGAACTCTCTTGCTTTTTCCATGATCCAGCGGATGTTGGCAATTGGATTTCTGGTTCCTCTGCCTTTTCTAATACCAGCTTGAACATCTGGAATTTCAAGGTTCACGTATTGCTGAAGCTTGGCTTGGAGAATTTTGAGCATTACTTTACTAGCATGTGAGATGAGTGCAATTGTGCGGTAGTTTGAGCATTCTTTGGCATTGCCTTTCTTTGGAATTGGAATAAAAACTGACCTTTCCAATCCTGTGGCCACTGCTCCTTTTAAGTAGCCCTAAAAGTAATAGCAAACCCAGTGTGCCCATTTGTATCAGTTCAGTTCAGCCACTCAGTCATGTCCAACTATTTGTGACCCCATGGACTGCAGCACGCCAGGCCTCCCTGTCCATCACCAACTCCCAGAGTTCACTCAAACTCATGTCCACTGAGTCTGTTATGCCATCCAACAACCTCACCCTCTGTCGTCCCCTTTCCTCCCACCTTCAATCTTTCCCAGCATCAGGGTATTTTCCAATGAGTCAATTCTTCACATCAGGTTGCCAAAGGATTGGAGTTTCAGCTTCAACATCAGTCCTTCCAATCTATATTCAGGACTGATTTCCTTTAGGATGGACTGGTTGTATCTCATTGCAGTCCAGGGAACTCCCAAGAGTCTTCTCCAACACCACAGTTCAAAAGCATCAATACTTTGATGCTCAGCTTTCTTTATAGTTCAACTCTAACATCCATACATGACTACTGGAAAAACCATAGCCTTGATTAGATGGACCTTTGTTGGTAAAGTAATGTCTCTGCTTTTTAATATGCTGTCTAGATTGGTCATAACTTTTCTTCCAAGGAGTATGCGTCTTTTCATTTCATGGCTGCAGTCACCATGCAGTGATTTTGGAGCCAAAAAAATAAAGTCTGCCACTGTTTCCAGTGTTTCCCCGTCTATTTGCCATGAAATGATGGGACCAGATGCCATGATCTTCATTTTCTGAATGTTGAGCTTTAAGCCAACTTTTTCACTCTCCTCTTTCACTTTCATCAAGAGGCTCTTTAGTTCTTTTTCACTTTCTGCCATAAGGGTGGTGTCATCTGAATATCTGAGGTGATTGATATTTCTCCCAGCAATCTTGATTCCAGCCCAGCATTTCTCATGATGTACTCTGCATATCAGCTAAATAAGCATGATGACAATATACAGCCTTGATGTACTCTTTCCCTGTTTGAAACCAGTCTATTGCTCCATGTCCAGTTCTAATTGTTGCCTCCTGACCTACATACAGATTTCTCAAGAGGCAGGTCAGGTGGTCTGGTATTCCCGTCTCTTTCAGAAATTTCACAATTTATTGTGATCCACACAAAGGCTTTGACATAGTCAATAAAGCGAAAATAGATACTTTTCTGGAACTCTCTTGATTTTTCAATGATCCAGTGGATGTTGACAATTAGATCTCTCATTCCTCTGCCTTTTCTAAAACCAGTTTGAATATCTGGAAGTTCATGGTTCATGTATTGCTGAAGCCTGGCTTGGAGAATTTTGAGCATTACTTTATAGTCTGTGAGATGAGTGCAATTGTGCAGTAGTTTGAGCATTCTTTGGCATTGCCATTGGGATTGGAATGACAACTGACCTTTTCCTGTCCTGTGGCCACTGTTGAGTTTTCCAAATTTGCTGGCATATTGAGTGCAGCACTTTCACAGCATCATCTTTTAGGATTTGGAATAGCTCCACTGGAATTCCATCACCTCCACTAGCTTTGTTCATAGTGATGCTTCCTAAGGTCCACTTGATTTCTCATTCCAGGANGCTCAGCTTTCTTTATAGTTCAACTCTAACATCCATACATGACTACTGGAAAAACCATAGCCTTGATTAGATGGACCTTTGTTGGTAAAGTAATGTCTCTGCTTTTTAATATGCTGTCTAGATTGGTCATAACTTTTCTTCCAAGGAGTATGCGTCTTTTCATTTCATGGCTGCAGTCACCATGCAGTGATTTTGGAGCCAAAAAAATAAAGTCTGCCACTGTTTCCAGTGTTTCCCCGTCTATTTGCAATGAAGTGATGGGACCAGATGCCATGATCTTCATTTTCTGAATGTTGAGCTTTAAGCCAACTTTTTCACTCTCCTCTTTCACTTTCATCAAGAGGCTCTTTAGTTCTTTTTCACTTTCTGCCATAAGGGTGGTGTCATCTGAATATCTGAGGTGATTGATATTTCTCCCAGCAATCTTGATTCCAGCCCAGCATTTCTCATGATGTACTCTGCATATCAGCTAAATAAGCATGATGACAATATACAGCCTTGATGTACTCTTTCCCTGTTTGAAACCAGTCTATTGCTCCATGTCCAGTTCTAATTGTTGCCTCCTGACCTACATACAGATTTCTCAAGAGGCAGGTCAGGTGGTCTGGTATTCCCGTCTCTTTCAGAAATTTCACAATTTATTGTGATCCACACAAAGGCTTTGACATAGTCAATAAAGCGAAAATAGATACTTTTCTGGAACTCTCTTGATTTTTCAATGATCCAGTGGATGTTGACAATTAGATCTCTCATTCCTCTGCCTTTTCTAAAACCAGTTTGAATATCTGGAAGTTCATGGTTCATGTATTGCTGAAGCCTGGCTTGGAGAATTTTGAGCATTACTTTATAGTCTGTGAGATGAGTGCAATTGTGCAGTAGTTTGAGCATTCTTTGGCATTGCCATTGGGATTGGAATGACAACTGACCTTTTCCTGTCCTGTGGCCACTGTTGAGTTTTCCAAATTTGCTGGCATATTGAGTGCAGCACTTTCACAGCATCATCTTTTAGGATTTGGAATAGCTCCACTGGAATTCCATCACCTCCACTAGCTTTGTTCATAGTGATGCTTCCTAAGGTCCACTTGATTTCTCATTCCAGGATGTCTAGCTCTAGGTGAGTGATCACACCATCGTGATTATCTGAGTCATTTTTTGTATGGTTCTTCTGTGTATTCTTGCCACCTCTTCTTAATATCTTCTGCTTCTCTTAGGTCCCTACCATTTCTGTCCTTTATTGAGCCCATCTTTACATGAAATATTTCCTTGGTATCTCTAATTTTCTTGAAGAATCTTTCCCGCTCTATTGTTTTCCTCTATTTCTTTGCAATGATCACTGAGGAAGGCTTTCTTATCTCTCCTTGATATTCTTTGGAACTCTGCATTCAAATAGGTATATTCTTCCTTTCCTCCTTTGCTTTTCACTTTTCTTCTTTTCACGCCTATTTGTAAGGCCTCCTCAGACAATCATTTTGCTTTTTTGCATTTCTCTTTCTTGGGAATGGCCTTGCTCCCTGTCTCCTATACAATGTCATAACCTCTATCCATAGTTCATCAGGCACTCTCTATCAGATCTAGTCCCTTAAATCTATTTCTTACTTCCACCGTATAATCGTAAAGGATTTGCATATTTCTCTGCAAATTGGAACATTTTTCATGAATTTTTTTGTTAATTTGTTTAGCAGAGCTTTTGTTCACAGGACAAAGTTGAACCGGAGCACCACCTTATCTGAATGATCACTATTTCCCATACTAGCACGCTTTCTTTCCTGTAGCAGTTTTTCATAAGTGTGACATGATTTATTTAATGTGAATTCTCCTTTCAGCCAATAGTGCCAAGAGTGAAGGAATTGTGACTACTTTGGTCCACTATTGTATCATCATCACCTGAAGTGCTATCTGCCACCAAGGAGCCCTCAGTAAATGTTTGCTGGAAAGTAAATACCCACTCAGTAAGTCATGAGGACTATAAGAGAAACAAATATTTGAAGTACCCATTCCAGTGCCTGGTAAATGAATCGATATTTTTTGAGTAGAGTGAACAAGTGGAGATTTTATTGCGCTAGTTCTTGGTGCCCACTCTGGTTACCTTCCTATTGTACAACTTTCTTTCATTACACACTTTTCAAATGAGTGCTCAATGCTTCTATTTCCTCTCTAGTTACTGTCCAGCTTCTGCCCTTTCCACTTCACTGAAATAATCTCCTCAAATCTGTTTCAGATCCAAACAATTGGCAAACTCTCTCCTCCTTGAAACTCTCTCTTTGTGTCTGTGACACCACTACAGACTCTCCAACTTTTCCAGTACTTTCTCTGTTTCTATCACTGACTCTCAACTTTCTCCTGTTCTCTCAGTGAGAGTATCAGTGGGACTCACACCTTGATCACCTGCCATTTTTTTTTCCATTAAAATTGGACTCAGTCAATCTTAGATATCACTTACTACTTCTTGCTAATGACTCAAAAAATTTCACATCTTTCCTATTTTGCCCGAGCTACTAATATAATCCTATACTCCCCAAAACTTGGGGAAATTGTACCTCCTTTGTGCTCCTAGAATCTTTTCATCCTCCCTACAAACATAGCATGTACATCTGTCTCTACCAGATTCCCTAAGGATAAGCCCCATGTCACAGATTTGTTTTAATCTTCAACATCTCACACTAAATCCTAGCACAAAGCAAGTAATTGTTTGTTGAATGAATGAATGTTGATAAAACTATAATTAAAACATTTCCATCTGAATCTCTTGTAATTTCTCAAACTTCATATCCAAATGATATCCTTTTCCCCTAAATTCCTTTGCCTCCTGAATTTCCTGTTGTCAGTTGTAGTGGTATCCACCCATCTGAGACTAAAAGCTTCATGTCCTCTGTGACTCCTATTTCCCTCACATCTCATATTCATCAAATCTTAATGTTTCCTATGATATTCTATGCCATATCCATTCTCCATCCCCACTGTCAACATGAAAACCTAGCATTGTCTCAGGTCCCATCTGGGTTATTACAATAGCCCCCCTATTCCCAAACATGGAAAGGCTCTCTATTATTTGCAGCAGACTTGTACTCTAATATCCTTGACCTGCTTTTCAGGAATCTCCATAATCCAACCTCCCCTCTTCCCCTACTACTGCTTACTGATCCAACCTCAGGTCAACATCCACTGCCCACTCTAGGTAGGCTGTCCCTGTCATTGACCACCCCAGGGTGGTTCGTTCTCTCTCTCTATGAAATCTTTTCTTTCTCTACCATCTGTGGAATTCTGCCCACAATTTAAGACTGAGATAGAATAATTTATTTTTTAACAGCTTAATGGAGATTGCCTTTGATATATAATTATATATATATATTTAAGATGTATAAATTGATGTATTAATACTCAAATAATTTTGTGTGCAAGAAACTTACACTGACCATTCCTGTCCCTAGCCCCTTCTCCTCTAACAGTGCTTAAATCCTGTACCAGGATCTCATTCAGAGCTTCATTTAAGGTTTTGCCCTGATTTCTCAGTGTTTACCTTGTTTCTTCAAAGACGTTGTGAGCTAATAAGTTTAATAGAGGACAGCAGCTATATTCTGAGTTCTCAGCAAGTGGTAAGTAAACACTTGATGATTGATTAATTTTATTAGATTTAGATACAACTGTGACTCATTTAAAAGATAAGATACAGTCCCTCAAAGCAGATTACCACAGCTAACTGGGAGAATCAAAACTCATTTTGTCTTCCCATAAGGTTGGAAATGAGTTCTCAACAGAAAAAATTGCATGCTCAGAATTTTAAAAAATAACTTTAAAAAAACAATACAATTTTAAAATCACAGTTTCCAAGGAATAGCAAGGTGTTTTGATGGAGAATGAGAAAGGGAATACAAAATAAAATCAGTAAAATTCCTCATGCAAACTACAATATACTGATGTTCTCAAAGAACTTTATCCTGTCAACGTGCCTGATTCTCTAAAGTTAGGCCTAAAGATTTCAACTGTTTCTTCCCTTTTCAAGAAGACAGAATCTCTGTCCTGTCTTTATTTTTTTAAAAACTTTCTATTTGGAAATAATTCAAAAATTTCAAAAGTAGTACAGTTTCCATATAACCTTTACTTACTGTCTTCTGATGTTAACATGTTGTATAACCTTAGCACAAGTACCAAAACCAGGAAATTAATATACCAATATTCAGTCAGTACAATTGACAACTATAGATCTTATTTGAATTTCTCCAGTACTTCTCTCAATGTCCTTTTGCTGTTCCAGGATCAATTCAGGATCCAATATTGCATTTGACTGTCTCCCTAATCGCCTCCAACCTGTGATAATTTCTCAGTCTTTCCTTATCTTTTATGACCTTTGAACAGTAGTAGATGGGTATTTTGTAGAATATCACTCAATTTGGGTTTAAGTGATGTTATCTCATGATTAAAGAGAAGTTTATACCTTTTTTTGACAAGATATCTGCAAAAGTGATCTTGTGTAATTCTCAGTGTATTATATAAAGAGGTAGGAAATACTGTTATGTCTTAGTACTAGTGACATTGACCTTGACCATTTGGATTTCTTCATTGCAAATTAGTTACAAGTTATCATTTTTCCCTAGGGAGAGACAGTTTTGTGATTTTGCTAATATCCTGTTTAGAAATAGCTTTCAATAACTGATTTTATCCATCAGCAGATCTTGCCTGCAATAATTATTACTGTGGTATTTGCCTAATGGTGGCTTGTATTTCCCTCATTCCCTGTATATTTATTATTGGAATTCAGTAAAGAGGAATGTTTCCTAATATAATATTGATTTATGCTCCTCAGCAGATGTCTAGTATGGATAGCACAGCCCTGGGAACCTTGGAGATCCTAGTCTAGTAAGAGTGGGGTGCCATTGCCTTCTCCAAGTCTAGTAATAGCTCTGCCCTAATAATCTTTATCAACTTGGGAATGTGTCTGTTTTGTACTTCCAAGCTAAAGAAAATAGCCCAAAGGATGTTTTTAGAAAAAAGAAGTAAGAGGAGGAGGAGAGGAGAAAGGGAAAGAGGAAAAGGAGAGAGAGAGGGGAAAAAGGTAAATTAACTTTTTGTGTCTTTTTCTTAACTACCAGGAACTTTGAAAACAAGGAGCATTTTAAAGGGACATTTTTAATGAGATATTCTCATATTGAATTGCAAGGAAAGATCTAGAAACAAAAACACATGTCTGGCACTAGTGCCTCCTGGATGAGTTACACAGCAGGATAATACATTTCTGAGGTTATTACATACCAATATGATCACCATTATGATTTTCCCTGTCATATTTTAGAATGAATATATCTTAAAACAGGAAAAAGAGGACTCAAGCCACAGTACAAACTAGTAGAGTGGTAACTGCCTCCAATCTTGATGACCTTTGTACTCCATGCAGGAAAGTATTAATGGAACATAGTGCACAGTGATTCTCAAACTGGGAAATGCTCACTTATACTAGAGTGAGGGGGTAGGGGTTGGAGGGAATGGTATCCACAAATAGCTTGAGATTATGATAATTCTTTATTCTCATATGACTGAAACTCTGGAAAAAAATAACATAGGTATATTCTGGGTCACTCAGGATTGACCCAATCTGGGTCACTCAGTACCAACAACAGATACTACTCCAGTGCTCATAATTTTGCACTGTGGTTTATAATCAGGTTATTATTAATTGATCATTTGAAGGGATAGCATTTAACTTCTATGTGCTAATAGGCATAACTGAATGCATTTGAGCTGGCATGTCCTAACATCCAAATGACAACATTCTATGTCTGATATTGTACTTATGTTAACCAGTTACAAAGATAAATCTTGAGTTTGAAGTGATACTCAAAACTGAAAGACATTCTCATGGACTAAAACTCTATTTCTTAAGTAACTTAATAAACTGAGATTTTGCTATATATCATGAAAATTACAGTATGTAAAACATACTCTACTGAAGCAGTCTAATGATGAAAGAATTGAGGCAGAACTAGAATGGAAATGAGGCACCAAAGTCAACTATAGGCCAAATTACCTCATTTTGTGCAGTCTAAAAGCTTAACAATAGTTTGAGGAGGGAAATATTTGTTGAAGAGTTGTATCACTCTATACAGACTGATCCAGATTAGTAATATAACCATTAGTACCTTCTAGGAAGAAAGTGTATGTAGCCCTCTGATTTAATTAGCTTGCAGAAGTTCACTATCAGAACATGTAATTGTAGAAATACATGGAAAATGTTTTTGTTAATAGTCCTTCCTATTATCAAACTGAATCACTGACAATTTACAGGCTTCACAGGTGGTGCTAGTGGTAAAGAACCTGTCTGAAAATGCAGAAGACATAAGAGACACAGGTTCAATCCCTGGTGGGGAAGATCCCCAAAGGAAGGCATGTCAACTCATTCCAGGATTTTTGCCTGGAGAATTGCATGGACAGAGGAGCCTGGCAGGCTATAGTCCATAGGGTCACAAAGAGTCAGCCACAACTGAAGCGACTTAGCACACACGCATTGGCAATTTTAATTCAAGTATGTTAAACTGAATTATATTAACATCAATAGTTTAATTTTTATTTTGAAATTTTGTTGGTTCTTAATTTATTCTGGTTTTATAGTTGTGTACCACCTAGAAGTGCAAGGAATTTTATACCTAATTATGTAGCTATACATATTTAAGCCACAGAATAATAACATAATTCAAGTCACTACAGTAGGCAGGGGTCCAAAGAGGAAAAAAAAGACCAGAGTAATAAGTTGAACAAATTATAAACAAAATGATCTTATTTTTGTAAAATAAAATAGCTATATAGTGGCTTATAAATATGCAACTTTGTAAATATATAGAAAAAAAGAGTCTGAAAGGAGACATACTCTACCATTAACAGTGAAATCTCCTGAGGAGGGACATGTTTGGGGGGACAGAGACAAAATTGAAATTTTGAATCTATCATTTCTGTACTATTCCCATTTAATACAAATAAATTCATCTAAAAAAAAAAAGCATGGACCTTCGCTTTAGAAAACATGGGACTAAACTTTAATTCTCATGTTTCTTATGAGCTACGGGATTTGGGGCAAGTCATCTAATTTCTTTAAATCTCAATTTTCCTACTCTGCAAGATAGCACTGATACTAGGCATGGGACTATTGTGAAGATTAAATAAAATAAATAAAGTATGCAATATGCTGAGTATACTGCCTGGCCCATAGGAGATGCCCAATAGATAAAAGCCACATTTTTTACTGTATTAATTATTACTACTAATATTAATTACAGCTGTTTTATGAGATTAGGTTGACTCTGAAGTAGCCAAGTGGGCTACCTGGCCCATGCCACAATTCTCTGTTTCTGCTGGACATTAGTTACTTGCCTCTTCAGGTCCACTCCTCTGTCTTTTCCACCTGCTCAGCACCTTTGAAAGGCTGACCCTTATGAAGGCATCTATGGACTCCCATGCCTTCCAGCTTCCAGACAGGTGCAGCCAGTGGGTGCACTGGCAGGAGATTAGGAGGTGGGGTAAGAGGAAAGTCTGGTATTGATCCTGTATTCATTCTCACAGCTCCCTCCTTAACAGGGAGCTAGCAGTTGGATTTCTCCTCTACTAATTCCCACATCTTCTGTCTCTAGCCCTCTCCTGGTTCTGATAAGCCCTCCCTCCCACTGCCTCTTTAGCCTAGGGTGGCCAGGTCTTCCCAAGTTATCTAGTCCAGGCTTCTGCACTATCCTTGGTGTTTTTCCTAACTCTATAAATGTTCCTTTTCTTATATTATTTTCAAATTATGCTGTTGGACTGTAGCATCTCTTTCTTCCCAGATACCTTTATATTCACCGTTCCATAGTTTGATCCATGAGATAACCTGGATAGATATCAGGTTGTGTGTGAGATAGCACAACCCAGACAACTTCACTGCAGGAAACTCCCAGTGGAAATTTCTGCAGATCTCACTAGACCAGCCATGTACAAAGGCAGAGGGCATTTCTTACTTTGTGCCATTTCAGTGGAATGGAAAAAAATCCCTCTCCTGCTGGTTTGAAATTCCATTGCTATAGCAACTACAGTTTGCTAGCTGATAATTATAAAAGATGAAAGTTTTCTAATTACAGGTTATAATTCCAAACCACCTTTCACAATTTGTCCATAGAGGCAAAGGATGGAATCTTGGAAATGTACATATCTCATTCTAATTTTCAAGTTTTTTCTCTACATGTGAGTTGCTCTTTAGTATTTCCTGTGCAGTCAGTTCACCTTAGGTCAGTGAGAATCAGCCTCTTGACAAAAACAGTAGCTAAATAGTAACTGGACCACTGGCCTTCCCTTTACTACCCTTTCATCCTACACCAAAAATGTTACTTCCCTGTTCAAAAACCTACAGTGGATTCTCCTTTTATTAAACAATTACTGCTATAGAACTAACTAAGGGTTGGGTACTGGTCTAGTCAATTTATTATAATTTATTAGATTTACTCATTTAATCTTTATAATCTTCCTGTGATACCCATTCATTTTAGATAAGGAAATTGAGCCACAGAGATATTAGGTAAGTTGCCCCAAGTTCAGTAGCCAGTAAATGCTAGTAAGTAGAACTGGCCTTCAAATCCAAATAGACTGCCTCCATACTCTTGTAGTTTTAACCTCACCTCCCTAAAGCTTGTTTGTCCAAGAAACTAGTGCACACTTATTACTAGATTTTTAGGTTTCTCTACAATAAGACCCCAACTAGCTCTCCCTTATTATCTCACATCATCTACTTAGTATCCATTTATCCAACAAAAAATCAATTGGACCCTATGTGGAGATGCAGCCTAGAGTGCACAAGTGCTAAACTGCTTCAGTCATGTCTGACTCTTTGTGATCCTATAGACCATAACCTGCCAGGCTCTTCTGTCTGTGGAATTCTCCAGGCAAGAACGCTGGGGTGGGTTGCTGTACCCTCTTCCCAACCCAGGCATCGAAGCTGCACCTCCTATGGCTCCTGCATTGCAGGCAGAGCAGCCTAGAGGAATGAGAGATGTTAAAAAGAGTTCATCAAATTAAACAAGTTATGGCAGCCTCCAACAATGGAATGCTATATAGCAGAGAAAATGAACAAGCTACAGCCATAGGCAACAGTATGGCCCAGCTAAGACTGAGGCAGCCAATGCTAGTGCAGGACCAGCAGTTTCAACTAAAGGTAAAGGTACTCCAGGAAAGTGCTAGAGAAAACATGGCCTGTATGGGACAGGTGCTGCTTCCAGTGTATCCTGAGCCATCCTAGCCCCCCAGAGCCAGGATCCCCCAGGATAAGATGGCTTTCTCTACTTTCTTGCTTTGCCTATTGCCTGTTTTAGCAGTAAAGTGCATTACTTGTCGATCTTGCAGCTCATTCATTCCTCCTGAAGAAAAGAACACCAAAAGGGTAGCATGATCCATCTCAAAAGAAAAGGTTACACCTAGTAAATGAAATCAACAGTGAAGTCCTATGTCTTTTTAAAGTAGTCTATGACAAATGTTGGCATTCAAACCCTATCCTGCACATATGCCTGTATTATGGCTCATGTAATAAACCTAATGAGGGAATTTCTTGGCAGTCCAGTGGTAGGACTCCATGCTCCCACTCCTGAGGGCCTGGGTTCAGTCCCTGGTCTGGCAATTAAGATTTGGAAAACTGCGGCAGTGCAGCCAGAAAAAGTTAAAAAATAAAATAAACCTAGTTAATTGACAAAAGAGAAATTAGTTCTGTCACTATCAAAGAAGACAGGAGTATTAATGATGATGAATTAGGATCAAACATTTTTGTATGCTGCAAAATCTTATGACAATATTTTCTATTCTTTGTACATCCAAAATTTGTGATAAGGTAGTCTAGATTATTACTCCTGGTTAAATAATTATTTTTCCCAGTTTTATTGAGATGTAATTAATATACAACAGTGTATATGTTTAAGGTGTGCAGCATAATGGTTTGACTTACATGGACTGTGAAATGAGCATAATAAATTTATGTAGGACCCATAATCTTATACAGATACAGTTTTTTAAAAAGCAAAAAATTTTTTTTCTGGTAATGAGAATTCTTAGGATTTACTGTTAATAATTTTCATATATACATACATATTATATATATATATCAGACAGGAGAAGGCAATGGCACCCTACTCCAGTACTCTTGCCTGGAAAATCCCATGGAAGGAGGAGCCTGGTGGGCTGCAGTCCATGGGGTCGCTAAGAGTTGGACACGACTGAGCTACTTCACTTTGACTTTTCACTTTCATGCATTGGAGAAGGAAATGGCACCCCACTCCAGTATTCTTGCCTAGAGAATCCCAGGGATGGAGGAGCCCTGTGGGCTGCTGTCTATGGGGTTGCACAAGTCAGACACGACTGAAGCGACTTAGCAGCAGCAGCAGCAGCAGTGTTAGCTATAGTCATCATGTCCTACATTACATCCTTTGTACTTATATATATACCAAAAGTTTGTACCTCTTGACTTCCTTCTTTCTGTTCTACCTACTCCCCCACTCCTACCTCTGGTAACCATAAATATAATATATTTTTCTGTGAGTTTGTTTTAAGATTTCACATATGATTAAAATCATATTAGTATTTGTCAGTCTCTATCTGACTTGTTTCACTTGGGATAATGCCTAAGGTCCATCCTTGTTGCTGCAAGTCGCAGGATTTTCTTGTGTTTTTGTTTTTGTTTTAATGGTTTAGTAATATTCTATTACATGTATACTATAACTTCTTTATCTACTCATTCATTGATGAGCACTTAGACTGTTTCCATGTCTTAGATATTATAAATAATGCTGCTAAGAAAATAAGAATGAAGTTATCATTTCTAGTTAGTGTTTTTCTTTCCTTTGGATAAATTCCTAGAAGCACAATTGTTGGATCATGTGATAGTTATATTTTTAATTTTTTGAAGAACCTTCATATATTGTTCCATAATGGCTGTATCAGTTTACAATCCCACCAACAATCGTATACAAGGGTTCCCTTTTCTTCAGATCCTCACAAGCATCTGGTATCTCTTCTCTTTTCGATGGTGGCCATCCTGATAGGCATGAGGTAATATCTCACTGTGATTTTGAGTTGCGTTTCCCTTATGGCTAATGGGTTTCCCAAGTGGCGCTAGTGGTCAAGAACCTGCCTGACAGTTCAGGAGACATAAGAGACATGGGTTCAACCCCTGGGTTGGGAAGGTCCCCTGGAGAGGGGAATGGAAACTTACTCCAGTATTCTTGCTTGGAAAATTCCATGGACAAAAAATTCCACGGCGGGTTACAATCCATGAGGTCTCAGAGTCGGACACGACTAAAGCAACTTAGCATGCATGCAATGGCTAATAATATTGAGTATCTTTTCATGCACTTGTTGGCCATTCCTATATTTTCTTTGAAAAGAAATGTCTTCAAATCATTTTCCCATTTTTTGAGTTGGACTGTTTGTTTTGCTATTAAGTTATATGAGTTTTTAAATATATTTTTTATGTTAACCATTCTCTTGAATATATGGTTTACAAGTATTTTTTTCCACTCTGTAAATTGTCTCTTCACTTGTTTATTGTTTCTTTTGCTGTGTAAATAATTATTTTTGCTCATTTATTTTCTTGCTACACTGCTATTCATGTTTGATACTTTAGCAAGCAATCATTTATATATAAATTAAGTCTCAGTTAAGTCTTAAAAGAATGAATATTTCTTTTAACAATAAAGCCATTAACTTTTTTCTGATTTTAATGAATTGATGACATCTAAATTTTTAGATTTTAGAATATATCCAAACTACTTTTTTGAATACCAATATTTCCAACATAATACACATTAAAAAAATCCCTCACAAACATGTATATAAGATGGTAGCATAGGAAGATCCTGACTTATCTCCTCCCACAAACACAACATACCTATGACGATATAGAGAATAACTGGATGAACAGAGCTTCCTCAACAAAAGGCAAAAGAACCACACTAAGCTTGAGAGGAGAGACAGAGATATGGGGCCTCACCAAGAAAAAAAATGCACATCCCAGTCACAGTGATCCACAATTAAGAGAGATCACAAAGGTACAGATCGTTTCCCTAAGGAATGAGTGATTAGAGTTCCACATCAGCCCCTCAATCCTACACAGAAGAAGTGGGAATACCTGACTTTGAAAATCAATGGTAAATATACAAAAGAAAAGTACAGAACTGCAGGTAGCAGAAATCCACTCTCAAAGAGCTCATGTGCAGTCTAACTCAACCCAAAATCCAGCAGAAAAAAACATGCTGGAAAATCCAGCTGAAAAGCACATGAACCATAGGTGAAGGGGACTCACTAATCTTAATACATCTACTGAGAGGCAAGAATCAGTTAGGACACTTCCCAGGGACTGAGACACTGATGGGAGCCATTTTTGTGAACTCAAGCTACCTCACTAATGCCAGCACTGGAGGGTGCCATTTTGGAGTTCTCTTTAATCTGTTAGCATCATTGGGCATGCCCACTGAGAGTCCTGCCCATCCCTACAGTTCAGCCAGGCCTCACAACTGGGGAAAGGCAGGCAATAGCCCAGCCCACCAGCATACCACGGCAGCTGTGGCCCCATCACAAAAGGAAGGGGGACATGGGCCATGTAAGGAGCATCTCTTGAGCTCCTGGCTCTGGTGGACCAGTGGGATTGTACTTCTGAACTCCACAGGACAACTCCTAAATAAGGCCACTCCTTCAAGACAAATCAGATAGCTGATTCACCTAATACACAGAAACAAGCACAGAGCTGTATGCAAAATGAGGAGAAAGAGGAATATGT
The DNA here is from genome assembly GCA_006410615.1 of Neotragus moschatus. NCBI lineage: Eukaryota > Metazoa > Chordata > Mammalia > Artiodactyla > Bovidae > Neotragus > Neotragus moschatus. The sequence goes on from SJYA01000112.1 coordinate 907,326, forward strand.
TCCAATCCAAGAACAAAATAAAACCCCAGAAAAAGAACTAAACAAAATGAAGATAAATAATCTCCTTGATAAAGAGTTCAAAGTAATGGTTATAAAGATGCTAACTGAACTCAGAAGAATGGATGAACATAGTGAGAACTTCAACAAAGAGATAGAAAATACAAGAAAATATCAAATATAAGTTATAACAGAGCTGAAAAATACCCTAAAGGAGTTCAACAGCAGATTGGACAAGGCAGAAAAATAAATCAGCAAGCTGGAAGACAAAACAATTTAACTCGCCCAGACAGAGAAGGGAAATGAAAAAATAACTTTAAAAGTGAAGATTTCTCAAAGGACCTTTGGGACAAAATCAATAGAATAAAATTCACATTAAAGAGATCCCAGAAGAAGAGAGCAAGGAAGGACTAGAAAACTTACTTGCAGAAATGCTGGCTGAAATCTCTGGTCTGGAGAAGGAAACAAGACATTCAGGTCCAGGAATCCCAGAAAGTTCTGAATAAGATAAGCCCAGAAACACATATCTGAGACATTATAATTAATATGGTAAAATGTTAGGATAAAGAGAGAACCCTAAAGGCAGTAAGAGAAAATAACTTGCTATGTACAAGGCAACAAGTTATGTTATGTATCAGTGGTTTTCTCAGCATAAACCTTAAAGTCCAGGAGATGATGGGATGATATATTCAAAATACTAAAAGAAAAAACTGCCAACCAGAAGTACTGTATTTGTCAAAACCATCCTTCAGAAATGAAGGAACATAAAGACTTTCCCAGACAAACAAAAGCTGAGAGAGTTCACTACCAATAGGAGTTCACCACCTTATTGAAACGGCAGTAAGAAATACTAAAAGGAGTTCTTCCAGCTGAAATAAGATGATGCTAATTAGTAACATGAAAATATATAAACACTCTTCAACTATGTATAAAAATAAACTCAAAAAGAATTAGATTAGAATTACGTGAAAGATTGAAACCACAAAAATTCTAGAAGAAAACATAGGCAGTTAGCTCTTTGACATTAGTTTTAGCATTTGGATATATCTCCTCAGATAAGGGCAACAAAAGCAGAAACAAACGAATGTGATTACACCAAACTAACAAGTTTTTGCACAGCAAAGGAAACCATCAACAAAAGAGTCAACCTATCTAATGAGAGATACATATGCAAGTGATCTATACAATAAGGGGCTGATATCCAAATATGTATAAAGAATTCATACAACTCAATATCAAAAAAAAAAAAATCAACAACCCAATTAAATGGTGAGCAGAGGATCTGAATAGACATTTTTCCAAGGGAGGCATACAGATGGCCAACAGACATATATAATATGCCAGGTCTTCAATAAATATTAACAATTGCTAAACAAATGAACATATAAATTGTGTAAAAGCGAAGGACACAGTAGAAGACAGCAGAAGAAGGTGGGATGTACTTGAGTTTGGCTTCTCTAAGAAAACACTATTCCCAGGATGGCCAAGCAGACAAGAGGAGAAGCAAGACCCAAGAGCCAGAGGAGGCGCAGGTGTGAAGATGCAGAGCTGGAGCCAACTCGCTCACTGAAAGGTCAAATGAGACTAGTGGGTACGGAGTGACAGAGCAGGGAGCTGCAGAACCCACACTCCCGAACATGATACCCATGTTTCTGCCTCATGCCAGTCTCTCACTAGCAGGCAATCCTCTAACATTTTACTAAGCATTCAAGACTCATCACCAATCCCAACCTTCTTAAGAAATCTCTCCTGACAACTCCAACCAAGAACCAGGTGCTGTAGTGTTGGGGGAGGTTATTGAAAAGACAGGATCCTTGAGCTGAACCCAGGTAATCAGAGGCCGCTTACCTACTCTCTGTCCTTGGAATGTATACTCTACCTACCACTCCTACTGTGGCAGCTGTTCTGAGGGCATAGCCTTGAGAAAGCATGGAATCCTTGGGACAGTCTGGACAGAGGATGCAACTGAACCCAGTTTAGGCCTCTATGTAAACTTTTCAGATTCTAGCAGGTGGGTGCAGAAATCCACTTTTTAAAAAATATACATTTATTTATTTGGCTGTGCTGGGTCTTAGTTGTGGCATGTAGGATCTAGTTCTCTGACTAGGGATTGAATCCAGGCCACCTGCATTGGGAGTGTTAGCCACTGGACCATCAGGCAAGTCCCCAGAAATCTTATCATGCTGCTGCCCAAAACAAGCCTCTTAAGTAAGTTCCCTTGCTTATTAAACCCACCACATACCAATCTGGAATGATTTGCCTCTTTCTTGGGTCTCTCCCTGCTGTGTACAGAAGTCAGTTTCTGATTATACCCAGGAAGCTGACTGAAAGCCTACAATTGGCAAGTCAGGCAGGAGACTGAAAAAATGGGCTTTGAAAAAGACGCATCCGCGGGGGAAATCCTGAGTTGACCATCAATCTCTGTGTGGGGATGGGTGGCCTGTAAGTCAGATGCTTGTGGACTGCCACATGAGTATGGGGATGCCTAGAAAGTGCCAGCTGGCATTTTGGGTTTGAGAAACTGCACATAGCACACTGCACCAAAGAAGGAAGATGAAGGGCTGCTGCAATGGGCTGGACTCTACTGTGGGCCATGCTTAGTCACTCAGTCATGTCCAACTCTTCGTGACCCCATGGACTGTAGCCCACCAGGCTCCTCTGTCCATGGAATTCTCTAGACAAGAATCCTGGAGTGGATTGCCATGTCCTTCTCTAGGGGATCTTCCCAATTCAGGGATTGAACCCAGGCCTCCCACATTGCAGGTGATTTCTTTACTGATGGAGCCACCAGGGAAGCCTAAAAGTGAAAGTGTTTATTGCTCAGTCTTGTCTGACTCTTTGCAAGTCCATGTACTGTAGCCCACCAGGCTCCTCTGTCTATGGGATTCTCCAGGCAAGAATACTGGAGTGGATTGCCATTCCCTTCTCCAGGGTTTCTTCCTGACCCAGGAATCAAACTGGGGTTTCCTGCATTCTTAAAGAATCTGCCTGCAATGCAGGAGACCTGGGCTCATCCCTGGACATCAAAGCCCCATTGGAGGCCAGAGCTTGAGTTAAAAATTTGGAAGAAAAGCTGAGGTTAGAGAAGGACATGGAACTGTCCATTACTCTTAGGTTTGGGGCCACTGGACAAGATGGGAGGGTAAGGCAATAAGTTTGAGACCTTAGCATACCATTTTGCAAAGATAGGAGGACACAAGTTGTCATGAATAGGTCCAAGTGCTTGTGATAAAGCCTGATTAGGACACTAAGAGGTGAAATCCCTGGGAATGTGAAGAGAATAAAGAGAATGCTATATTGATCGATGAGGAAGCAGATGAAACACTTGATGCCATCCAATTACACAGGGAAATTTTAAATAGCAATTACCTCAAAACCCTAGAAGAAAACTCACATTTTTTTCTCTGTCTTTTGAAGTTCTAAATCTTTATCAAGTCTTTGAAATATAAACACCCTGGGAGATAACCAAAACACTGCTCACAGAGACTGGAAAAAAAAAATAAAAAAGACAGGGAAAGAGACTTTTTAAAATACAGACTGTTGTAGAAGTTCCTTTGCCCAAAAATCTAGTCCACAGCCTCCATAAGATCACAAATATCAATAAAAAACTCTATAGCCATATGAGTGGGTACCTGACTCATAGCTAAAGATTTGGGATAAAAGCCGTGGAGTTTCTGCTTTTGTCTGTATGTTTATGTAAGTCTACAGATTTATGTTTGTGTATGTGTGATCTTTTCCTACCTGCAGAAGGTATTACCAAAATTGTTTGTAAAAGAGCTAAGGACTATGTTATCAGTCATAACTTTAAAATGTATGTGACAGAAATAACCAAATTCTTTGATAATTGCATTATAATGCATTATAATGAGCTCTAATCAGACCTTTAACTTGGTCATTTTTTGTCTTTTGTCATTAGCAGGCAGTTATTGTTTTACTCTGATGCTTTAACAAAAGTGTACCTGCAAAAGTGCTTATCCTCAAAAAGATTCGTGGAAGATTTTGAAAACTACAAGCTTCTGATAACTAAAATCAATTTGCCTTCAAATGGGAGCAGCAACAATGGACCTCTCAAGTGCTTCCTCAGGGTTACCAGCACAGTCCCAAACTATGTCATGTGATGGTGGCCAAGACCTGTCCCTGTTCTCCTCCTCCCCCACATCAGGAACACGGCCCATTACACTGATGATATACTGTCTTGTTTCGTTTGATGATAATATCACACTAACATGTGAAGACTTGCCTCTGCTGCAGGATACTTTACAGGCTTTGCTAGAACCTCTGCAAGAGAGAAGATGGGAGTAAACTCACAGAAAAGTCACGGCCCAGGCACCACCATAAAGTTTTGACAGGAGTTGTTTAGTAGGGTAAGACCTATGTTGTCCCAGAAGCTGTGTTTGATAAGATGCAAGCCTGTACAATCCCTAATGTGAAAGAGATGCCAGCTTTCATAAGGATTTTATGCTTTTAGAAGACTTTTCTTCCCTACCCAGCACAGTGTTAAAGAAAGGACACACGTGGGACCAGGGGTCAGAGCAGCAAGCCAGCTGTGAGAAGGTAAAAATACCAGTGAAGCCAATTAAAGCTCTGGGCATGTCCCAAGCAGAGCTACCCTTTGGGTTGGATATGTCTGTGACTCCAGAAAGTATGGGTCAGGCACCATGACAGAGAAAACAGAGGGAGAGAGTGCCCCTCTGATTGTGGTCCCAGCTCTGGACAATGAAAAGCAAGCACAGGTGATTCATGACTGGGCCCCTGTGGGTCAGGGATGTGTGGAAGGACATTTGGGTTTGCCCCAGAGGCAGTCCTCACTGTTTTCCGCTTCCTGGCTCATAAGGCACTGACACCCCCTGGCAATACAGAAGTTGATGCTCCAGCTCAGGTATGAGCCCTAGCAGCTGATCCTTTAATAGATACAGTGGATTTGGGTGTATAAAAGGGGTAGCCACCATAGTGCTTGGGTAGGACGGCATGTTGCCAAGGATGCCAAATTGCCCTTGAAGTACAGTGACTTGGTTAATGCGGTAACAGCATGTCCTGTGTACTCTAAACAACGCCCAAGGCAACATTACGGATGATCGGACCCATCTACCACAGTTCTCAACTGAGGAGAGATTGGTAAATTGATTATATTGGCCCCCTTCCTACAAGTGAGGGCTCAAAATATGTCTTGGTTTGTGTGGACACTGTGTGTGGTTTAACCTAAGCTATGCAAACCAGGCTACTACTGTTAGGGGATTAGAGAAGCTGAGGACCATGTATGGACACCCTCCTAGAACAGGCAGTGATCTGGGCATCACATTTCAAAGGGCATCTGTGTAAGACTAGGTGAAAGAACATGATATTAGAGGTTCTATCTCCCCTACAATATGCAAGACAATAGGGCTGGTAGAAACCAAAAATGGAATATGAAGACAATATACTAAATTACTATCAAATAAAATCATCTTGGCAGGGTGAACTAAAATACTTTCTCAGGCTTTGAGACATTTGAATGATCAACCAGTGGGGCCTGTTGCCCTATATGCCTGCTTAGGGATCCCTGCCAAGGTACCCAGTACTGTAAAGTTATGGAAATGGCGGGGAAAAAAAACATTGCCCAGGGTCTCACCATGGATCAACCTGCTGAGAACACCAAGCCCCATCACTCCTGGGAATTATCTCCTGGAATTTGCAGTAGGACATCTCACCCAGATCAGAGACTTTGCACCCCTGGGTGAAAGGGAATTATTCAATCTCCTCTGGGATCCCATTGTCCTGCTGCAAGCTGGACCTATTGAAACACATGGCACCTGGAATAGAACACACAGTGTTGACAGAGGGGAGAAAGCAGGGGATCTTGATCTAGTACGTTTCATCCTCAGTCCACCTCTTCACGCCTAAGAGTGCTGCCTACCTAGGCAGTGTGTATGGTGTGCACAAGCAGGCCAGCTTCCTAAAGCTGTCAACTCCTGTCTCTTCAGGGCTAGGTGGGCGTGTTCTGATTTCCATTGGTACAATCATGTTCTGTTTCCCACTGGTACACACACAGGATGCTGCTGCTGCTGCCACTGCTAAGTCACTTCAGTATTGTCCGACTCTGTGCGATCTCATAGACGGCAACCCGCCAGGCTTCGCCGTCCCTGGGATTCTCTAGGCAAGAACACTGGAGCGGGTTGCCATTTCCTTCTCTAATGCATGAAAGTGAAAAGTGAAAGTGAAGTCGCTCAGTCGTGTCTGACACTTTGTGACCCCATTGACTGCAGCCTACCAGGCTCCTCCGTCCATGGGGTTTTCCAGGCAAGAGTACTGGAGTGGGGTGCCAACATACACAGGAGCCCTTACTAAATTCACCCAGCAAGGCTTCAGTGATAGCCAGCAAGGCCTATCTTTACTAAATACCAAAAGTTCTCTAATAATGAGAAAAGCTGTCCTCAAATTTAAGATCCTGGTGGGTAAGTAGGAAAATCTACCAAGACAAGCAATGTAGATTTATTCCCTTCCTTATTAAACTTGTCACCTACCGAACAGGAGTGATCTGCCTCTTCCCTGAGTCTCTCCCTACCCTCTGTGTGTGGGAGCCAATTTTAGATTACACCCAGGAAACTCCCAACGAGCTTGTGAACCAAAATATGCACTTGTGTCATTTCACTCTGACTGCTCCATGACAACCTGCACTTCTTCCATAATACTGTCCTATTCTACTGTGTGTTGCAATTATGTGTGCCTTTACCTAATTTTCCTTTATAGGTAACAAGCTACTTAAAAACAATGAATTTGTCTTACTCATCTTTGTAGAAACCTTGCTCCATTTACCTTAAAAATATTGTTCATCAGGAACTGAGCTGGGGTGTTGACATAAGTTGACAAGTGTGAGAGGTAGAGGAATGGTGGGAAGCATTGTGCATATGAGTGGAGAGGTGGGGTGAAGACTGTATCAACCAGGAACACCTTTGTCTGCAAGTAACAGAAAGGATGAACAACCATAAGTTGAACAATGAAGAATTTATTTTTCTCATATAACCAAAACTAGGCAACTACCAGCAACTGGTTAGCTACTCAGCTACACCAAAAAGTCAAAACTCCTACTATATTTTTGTTCAATATCCTTCACAGATTGGCTTTTGCCCCCATGGCTATCTCCTCATGGGTACAAGGTAGCTTTTGCATATCCAAAAAACTCATTGATTTCAAAGAAAGAAGAAAGGGGGAATGGTCAAGGGCCAAGCCAACCGTGCCTGTCATCTTTTATAAGGAAATAAAATGGTCCTTGGCTCATCAGCATCCTCTACCTACATCTCATCGGTCAAAACTGGATTGCATGGCTAGAAACAAGGGAAGCTGAGAAATACAGGAATGTGATTAAAATTTTTGGCATGGGCCTAGATATATGCTCTTTGCCACCATAAAAAACTCCAGACACTCACTGAAAAGAAAGAAAAGAAGAATACCTCTTGGAATAATAAATAGTCTTAGGGGTAATCTGTGCCCCAAGATAAGATCACAGGTACAAAAGTTAAACTGGGCATCTTAAACCCAAAGCCTATGAATGAGTAAATGAGCAAAAGAGGAAGGTGATTTCTGTACAGGTCTATATTACATACCTATGAATCCCTAGGATATTTTCACTTCTAAAAGGAAATATGCTTTCTACCATTGTTCCTGGATCATATGGCATCTTGGTCTGCCACATTCTTTTGACACAGATGAGGTCACAGGACATATTCTAACATTCTATTAATTCTACCATCAGAGATCCAACCATCACAGGGATGGATGGATGACAGTTGACATTCAGCCTCACTGTCTGGAGGAAATAAAAGAGTGAGAGGGAAATGGACAATGGGAAGCGAGCTCTGTCCCAAATGAGCAGCCACTATTCAGTTCTACTTAGTGATGGCTACTATGGTGGTATGCTATCAGATTTTTCAAGAGAAATGTGGGTTTGCATGTGAAATATCCTGATCAAATGTTAATAATGAATGTAGGAAGTTTCAAATATAATGAAGACTACATGTTTTGTCCTCTCTGAGAGAAACTTCCAAGAATGAGAGCTCTCACTGAAGGCAAAGCTCAGTCACCCCCCGGATCCACTGCAGATCCCAGCATTTCCCATAGGCCCATTCCTTTCCCACCTCCCAATGTCTAGATATTTCTATCAACTTTGACAAACCAAACCATTTGTCATAAATGAGGACACTTTTTATTCTAAAGCTGGAGTTTATTTTTAAGAGCAATGTCTATTACTGTTAGAAAGTTCTATTCAATTTTTCACTGTTAAACTATGTACCTTTAACCTTTAGTAAGAATTTCTAAAATTTTATACCATCAGGTTTAAAAAACAAAACCAGGTATCTCTGGTCATCATAAAGAGCAAATATTGATGCACTTTGTGGTGAGATGATTGTTTTTTTGTTCAGTCTTTCATTTATTTGTTTTCATTTAGAAAGTGCTGTTTGCTTTAGAGGTAAGACGAATGGTCTGTTTACAGCTCAAGAAAATGCTGAACTTCTTTACTCAGTAAAAAATTTCCAAAGTAAAACTTTAATAAATAAAACTCTGGCTTGTCACCAAGTATTTTGATTTTTCTTTTCTCTTCTATTGTTTCCAGTTTTCACATTTCACTCTGGCCCTAGGCCTTTCAGTTCAGTTCAGTTCAGTCGCTCAGTTGTGTCCAGCTCTTTGCGAACCCATGAACTGCAGCACACCAGGCCTCCCTGTCCATCACCAACTCCCGGAGTTCACTCAAACTCATGTCCATCGAGTTGGTGATGCCATCCAGCCATCTCATCCTCTATCGTCCCCTTCTCCTCCTGCCCCTAATCCCTCCCAGCATAAGGGTCTTTTCCAATGAGTCAACCCTTTGCATGAGGTGGCCAAAGTACTGGAGTTTCAGCTTTAGCATCATTCCTTCCAAAAAACACCCAGGACTGATCTCCTTTAGAATGGAATGATTGGATCTCCTTGCAGCCCAAGGGACTCTCAAGAGTCTTCTCCAACATCACAGTTCAAAAGCATAAATTCTTCAGCGCTCAACTTTCTTCACAGTCCAACCCTCACATCCACACATGACTACTGGAAAAACCATAGCCTTGGCTATAACAAAGCCAAAAGTAATTTGACAAAGACTATCCTAGATTCACAATGTAATATTCTTGGTGATTTATGTTACTGTAACTAGCCAAGGCAACCATGCCCCAATCTTAAATCTAATACTGTTTTTCTCTCATTGTGATAGAAGTACACCTTTCAAACTTTGCTGTCTGACCTTCATATGTGTATCTTGTATCTGCATTTCTGGAATTGGACCACTGTACAGTTTTCTCACCAGCTTCATAATACTCCTTTTCCTCTGGGAAATCCTTTGGATTTTCTATGTCCTTTTCTTCTCCTAGATATAAAAAAATAAAAATAATAAAGTAACTAAAGGTAAAATACATTTTTTCAACACATGGTTCTCCCAACTATACATAACATCCATCAGCATAAAGTTAACTTCAGGGACTCTCCCCATATATGTATTTGTAGTTTATACAGTTCTTTAAATGATCTGTAAATGATCGGAAGCCACTTTTTTAAATGATCCTTATTTTTCTTTCCTACTTATAAGCACAATATACACCACCTTCTCATGTTTATCTAATAGCTATTGCTCCTTGAATTTCTTAATTTTACCATCACAGTGATTAGGTTCACTATGGCAAAAGGCATTAATTTTCCTTAAACATGAAACAGATATGAACTGAAATTTGCCAAATATCTTTATTTACAAATTATGTTATTTGTAGTTCTGAAAAACATCTGCTATCACTTATAAAATAAAAATATGTGTGGGCTTTCCAGATAGCTCAGTGGGTAAAGAATCCACCTACAATGCAGGAGACATGGGTTCAATCCCTGGGTTAGGAAGATCCTGTGGAGGAAGGCATGGCAGCACACTCCAGTATTCTTGCCTGGAGAATCCTATGGACAAAGGAACCTGGCAGGCTACACAGGGTCACAAACAGTCAGATACAACTGAAGAAACTGGGCATGTATGCATAATAAAAATATGTAATCAGGCTAATGTAAAGAAAAATGAGCAGAAGTCAAAAATCTTTTAGAATCGGGATAAGATAATTATTATCCCAGAGCATAAAGTTTGGCTTGAAATTTTCTGGCATGCAAAAGAGAAAACCAGAAAATGATGCAAAACTCCAATCACATAATCAAATAAAGTACATGAGTTCTTCCTTCAATAAGCAAATCCACTTAATAAATATTTGTGGAAGACTTACAATGCCTCAGGCACCATGCTTGCTGAGTGGATAAAAGATAGATGATATAAAAATGACTTGAAGAGCCAACCATCCAGTAGGGTAGACAGACATAATGATGAATATGGAATTAACTACATTTAGTGATTGAAATATGTACAGGATGTTACAGGAGCACTTTCTGGAGTCAGGATGTTCCCTCTCCTGAAGGAGAAGCAGGTGACTGTGTAGGACTGAATCCACAGTCATGGACTGGATACCCAAACTAGAGGAAAACACATACACAAAGAATATGTGGGATTCTAAGTGAGAAAACCAGTATAGTTTGTATTCAATAAACACAATAAATTTGGGTAAAATTTTAATGGTTTTCCTCTTTGTATTTGCCAGCATTGCAGGAGATCTGAGTTCGATACCTGGATCAGGAAGATCCCCTACAGAAGGAAATGGCAACCCACTCCAGTATTCTTGTCTGGAAAATCCCATGGACAGAGGAACCTGGTAGGCTACAGTCCATGGGGGTAGCAAAAAGTTGGACACAACTGAGCAACTTTACTTCACTTGTATTTGTGGTGTCTCAAGTTCAAAATCCATTCAATTCAAAATGATTGGATGTATACCTAGAAAAATAAAAACATGTTCTGGGCTATATGGATGGCGTGCGCATGCATGCAGGCACAGCGTCTTCCTCAATGTGATGGTTAATCTTACATCAATTAACTGGACACAGGTGCCCAGATTAAACATTATTTCTAGATGTGTCTTTGAAGGTATTTCCAGATAAGATAAGCATTTGAATCAGTGGACTCAGTAGAGTAGATTGCTCTCCTCAATGTAGGTAGGCATCATCCAGTCCACTGAAGGTCTGAATAGAACAAAATGTGGAAGAAAGAAAAACATGCCCATTTTTTCCCTACCTCACTGCCTGAGCTGGGACACCTCATCTCATCTTCTCCGGTCCTCAGACTGGGGTTTACACCATCAGCTTCCCTGGTTCTCAGAACTTCCTTTGAATTTTGACTAAACTCCACCACTGGCTTTCCTGGGTTTCCAGGTTACAGATAACAGATTATGGGACTTCTCAGTCTCCATCACTGTGTGAACAATTCTTATAGATAGATATAGATATAGACATAGACATAGATATATAGAAATATAGAGAGATATATAAACATATAGAGATATGTCTATGCCTACCTGCCTGTTAGTTCACTTCAGTCATGTTCAACTCTGTGTGACCCTATGGACTGTAGCCCACCAGGCTCCTCTGTCCATGGGATTCCCCAGGCAAGAATACTGGAGTGGGTTGCCATGCCCTTCTTCAGGGGATCTTCCCAACCCAAGGATGGAACCCTTGTCTCTGGGGGCTCCTGCATTGCAGGCAGATTCTTTACTGCCGAGTCATCAGAGAAGTCACAGATATGTCTATGTCTATATCTATATCTATCCTTTTAGAACTAACACCCAAAAAAGATGTCCTTTTCATTATAGGGGACTGGAATGCAAAAGTAGGAAGTCAAGAAACACCTGGAATAACAGGCAAATTTGGCCTTGGAATACGGAATGAAGCAGGTCAAAGACTAATAGAGTTTTGCCAAGAAAATGCACTGGTCATAGCAAACACTCTTTTCCAACAACACAAGAGAAGACTCCACACATGGACATCACCAGATGGTCAACACCGAAATCAGTTTGATTATATTCTTTGCATCCAAAGATGGAGAAGCTCTATACAGTCAGCAAAACCAAGACAGAGAGCTGACTGTGGCTCAGATCATGAACTCCTTATTGCCAAATTCAGACTTAAATTGAAGAAAGTGGAGAAAACCACTAGACCATTCAGGTATGACCTAAATCAAATCCCTTATGATTATACAGTGGAAGTAAGAAATAGATTTAAGGGACTAGATCTGATAGACAGAGTGCCTGATGAACTATGGACGGAGGTTTGTGACACTGTATAGGAGACAGGGATCAAGAGAATCCCCATGGAAAAGAAATGCAAAAAGGCAAAATGGCTGTCTGGGGAGGCCTTACAAATAGCTGTCAAGAAGAGAAGTGAAAAGCAAAGGAGAAAAGGAAAGATATAAGCATCTGAATGCAGAGTTCCAAAGAATAGCAAGAAGAGAGAAGAAAGCCTTCCACAGTGATCAATGCAAAGACATAGAGGAAAACAACAGAATGGGAAAGACTAGAGATCTCTTCAAGAAAATGAGAGATACCAAGGGAACATTTCATGCAAAGATGGGCTTGATAAAGGACAGAAATGGTATGGACCTAACAGAAGCAGAAGATATTAAGAAGAGGTGGCAAGAATATGAAGAATCGTATAAAAAAGATCTTCATGACCAAGATAATCACCTAGAGCCAGACATGGTGTGATCACTCACCTAGAGCCAGACATCCTGGAATGTAAAGTTAAGTGGGCCTTAGGAAGCATCACTAGGAACAAAGCTAGTGGAGGTGATGGAATTCCAGTGGAGCTATTCCAAATCATGAAAGATGATGCTGTGAAAGTGCTGCACTCAATATGCCAGCAAATTTGGGAAACTCAGTAGTGGCCACAGGACTGGAAAAGGTCAGTTT
>SJYA01000112.1:924766-957789 GCA_006410615.1 Neotragus moschatus
AGTCCCATCACTTCATGGGAAATAGAGGGGGAAACAGTGGAAACAGTGTCAGACTTTATTTTTTTAGGCTCCAAAATCACTGCAGATGGTGACTGCAGCCATGAAATTAAAAGACGCTTACTTCTAGGAAGAAAAGTTATGACCAACCTAGATACCATATTCAAAAGCAGAGATATTACTTTGCTGACTAAGGTCCATCTAGTCAAGGCTATGGTTTCTCCTCTGGTCATGTTTGGATGTGAGAGTTGGACTGTGAAGAAGGCTGAGCGCCAAAGAATTGATGTTTTTGAACTGTGGTATTGGAGAAGACTCTTGAGAGTCCCTTGGACTGCAAGGAGATCCAACTAGTCCATTCCGAAGGAGATCAGCCCTGGGATTTCTTTGGAAGGAATGAGGCTGAAGCTGAAACTCCAGTACTTTGGTCACCTCATGCAAAGAGTTGACTCACTGGAAAAGACTCTGATGCTGGGAGGGATTGGGGACAGGAGGAGAAGGGGGACGACAGAGGATGAGATGGCTGGATGGCATCACTGACTCGATGGACATGAGTCTGAGTGAACTCTGGGAGTTGGTGATGGACAGAGAGGCCCGGTGTGCTGCGATTCATGGGGTCACAAAGAGTCGGACATGACTGTGTGACTGAACTGAACTGATGAACTGAAGCCTGCCAGGCTTCTCTGTCCATGGGATTTCCCAGGCAAGAATACCAGAGTGGGTTGGTGTGCCCTTCTCCAGAAGATCTTTCCAACTCAAGAATTGAATCCATGTCTCTTAGGTCTCTTGCATTAGCAGGCAGGTTCTTTACCACTAACATCACCTGGAAAGCTTAAATACACACACACACACATACACATATATATGTATAAATTATATTATATATAATATATTTAAATATATATAAATCATTTTGTTGTATAGCAGAAATTAATACATAATTGTAAAAGAAGTACACTTTAGTAAAATAAATTTTACAGAACAAAACTTTAACCTATCATTTAAGCTGTTTTAAGACCGAGTCCTTGCATATATCAAGGCTGTATATTGTCACTCTGCTTATTTAACTTATATGCAGAGTATATCACACAAAATGCTGGGCTAATGACTTACTAGCTGGAATCAAGGTTGCTGGGGAAAATAGCAACAACTTCAGATAGGCAGATCATACCACCCAAATGGGTGAACTCGAAGAAGAACTGAAGAACCTCTTAATGAGGGTGAAAAGGAGAGTAAAAATATCTGGCTTAAAACTCAGTATTCAAAAAACTAAGATTATGTCATCTGGTCCCATCACTTCATGACAAATAGATGAGGAAAAAGTGGAAACAGTGAAAGATTTTACTTTCCTGGGCTCCAAAATCAAGTGGAAAGAGACTGCAGCCATGAAATCATAAGACACTTGTTCCTTGGAAGAAAAGCTATGACAGCATATTTAAAAGCAGACATTACTTTGTCAATAAAGGTCAGTATAGTCAAAGCTATGGTATTTTGCAGTAGTCATATACAGATGTGAGAGTTGAACCATATAGAAGGCTGAGTGCTAAAGAATTGATGATTTTGAACTATGGTGCTGGAGAAGACCCTTGAGAGTCCCTTGGACAGTAGGAGATCAGACAAGTCAATCCTAAAGGAAATCAACCCTGAATATTCACTGGAAGGACTGATGCTGAAGCTCTGATACTTTGGCCATGTGATGTGAAGGGCCAACTCATTGGAAAAGACCCTGATGCTGGGAAAGATTGAGGGCAGAAGGAGAAGTGGGGGACAGACAATAAGATGGTTGGATGGCATCACTGACTCAATGGACATGAGTTTGATAAAGCTCTAGGAGATAGTGAACGAACAACAGGGAAGCCTGGCATGCTGCAGCCCATGGGGTCGTGAAGAACTGGACACAACCTAGCAACTGAACAACAAAGACCTCGTCCTAACCTACCTATGCAGTCACGTTTTCATCACTGTTCTCTGAGTTCCGTGTACTCTAGTCATAACTGTTTTCTCTGACTTAGTGCTTCTATGTACCTGTCACCTTGTACACGTAACTCCTGACCAGCCAGTCCAAATTAACCAGATCCTCTATCACATACTGTGTTTTATTACCTTTATAACATGTATATCCAACTGGTATTTTCTCATTTATTTGTTTATACATTGCCATAATATCAATTCCATAAGAACTATAATGCTGTCTTGTTTAATCATGCTATCCTGGAATCTTCACAATTATCTGGAAAATGTTTCCAAATTGTATTAACTAAGTAAATAAATAAATTCCTCTCCAATTGCCTTTATTCCTTCTAACTGGCCAACTTGTTTTCATCTTTTAATTTTCACTGTAATAGACCACAGAGGATATGACAGAGATTACTGGTTCTCACCAATATTCAGGTCCTCTTCTTCCTGATCAGAGTTAGACTACATTTCTCAGCATCTACTGCAGTTAGATATGGTCATATGACTATTATCTGGCCAATGTAATGCAATGAACAGAAGTGATGTTGACTGTTTCTAGTACTATTCTAACCCATATAAACTTCCCCTACACAGGGCTCCCCTCATAGCTCAGTCCGTAAAGAATCTGCCTGCAATGCAGAGACCTGAGTTCGATTTCTGGGTTGGGAAGATCCCCTGGAGAAGGAAATGGCAATCCACTCCAGTATTCTTGCCTGGAAAATGCCATGGACAGAGGAGCCATGTGGTCGCAGGAGTCATACTTGACTTAGTGACTAAACCACCACCATCACACAACCATTGCTCTTATTCTTCAGTTCGGGGTAAGTGAAAATGAGTCTGGGGAATCTACATAAGAAGAGAGGCACAAGATGGAAGAAGCCTGTGCCCCTGAAGGGCCAATTAGAGTAGAATTTCTGCCCTCTAAACAGCACCCACACTGAAGGGGGATTGAGTGATAAACTTCTATTTCATTAAGTCATTGGGGTTTGAGGAATAACCATAATAGCAATTTACCATATCCTGACTCAAACCATTTAGTGAGGGCATGTGAGCCCTGGCTCCATGCTCAAATAAACTATGATTATTTTTTAAAGGCAAGTGTTATGGCTAATTTAATCTTCAGCCCCTAGTACAATTACTGATACATCTGGTATGACGAGAATGGATGAATAATTACAGTGACACTCAGATTCTTCGCAAATGAGATTTACTCCCAAATGAAACCAAAGCCCCCTGTTTTGTATCAGTTTTCCCTTAGCTGAATCAAAATAAAAAGGAGTAATAGAAAAAGAACAGCACGTGAGACCAGATTGACCCATTCTTCTCAAAGATTGCTTCTGACTACGTGACCTTGGGAAAGTTATTTTTCCTATGCAAGCTTCAATTTCTTCATCTGTAGATGGGGATAATAATTATTATGAGGACTAGAGATAGAGAACACAAATCAGATAATTGTGCCTGGCAAATATGCTATATAAATATGGCATGGGTAAGGATTATTTTCATAACTATATGGCAAAAATATATATTTCTCCATGGAAATTGTGGAACAAAGCAGAGCAGTCTTACTTGGTAGAGTACTTGAGAAGGTCATTAGTACTGATAGCATTTCTTGCAAAGGAAAGAAGCTATGCCATTCCTCTGCAGTTGTGGTTAAGGTCTAATGCTTATGGGGACATAGGCACCTTTGCAAGGAGAAAGCTGACAGTAACTCAGAAGCAGTGCAGGCACCCCAGGGCTTTGCTGAAAGCTCAGGCCATTTGTAAGAAGCAGTGACTGACCCAGCCACTGAGAACATGACAGGCAGAAATCCAGAGATTTGAGGATTACAAGGACTGAGCGATAGCAGCAGGAATTCCCCAGTCCTTCTTCAATATTCTGCAGCACTGCATTTATCATTTGTAAGTGGATATTTTTCAGAAAAATCACAGCAAGTCCAGCCATTGGTGGTCAGATTTCAAGCCAGAGTTTTCTCCAGATAGATTTATTTAGAACAAGCCTTTGAATCATTTAAAAGCAAACCAGGCACATCTTCATGAATTTTCTCCCAGGAAATCTCCTCATTTCTAAGGGGAAGATCAGATGATACACAACAGCCAATACCAACTTATTGAAGATGTTACCAAATCCTCTGTCTTTCCTCATGTTTTAAGAAAATACAGGTGCATCATGCTACTGAGTCTTTGAAGGAAGCAGAAAAAATTATATCACATAATTTTAGTCTAAATTAGAAAATTTGAAGTTGACATGAACTTGGCTTCAGTGTACTATTAGAATCCATGTTGTTGACCTTGGGAAGATGGTTCCTATGCTGGAGTGTGAGCTTTGAATTTTAGAGAAGTCATACACTCAGCTACAAAGGTAACAACAGTATTACCAACTCCACCTTTGCCAGCCTACAGTGAGTAACATCAACATAAGAAGTGCTTGCACTGGCATTCCTTAATCTCCCAAGGAGAACACTGTTAGGCTCCATGAGAATTCCACAGAATCAGAGCTAGGCTCATTAAAGAATCGAGGTTGAAGACGCTAAAGAAACAGAAGAAGGTCGTGAAAAGGGATAACCTATCCAGTTTGATTTCTGTCTTGGAAGTACCATCACTGTTAGAGAGTAGAGCACTGAGGAATCCAGAATAAAAGGAGGAAAAAGTACTTTTACGTTCTGGCCAATGCCTAGTTATTTGTGAATCAGACAGAGACGCAAACATAGAGAATCAATATGTGGACACAGTACGGGGCGAAGGGGGTGAATGAACTGGGAGACTGGGACTGACATATTCACACACCAGCGTGTGTGGAATACGTACTAGTGAGAGCCTGCAGCATAACCCAGGGGGCTCAGCTTGGTGCCCCGTGGTGACCTGGAAGGGTGGCATGGGGCAGGGTGGGAGGGAGGTCCGAGAGAAAGAGGGTGTATGTACACACATGGATGTTTCCCTTCACTGTACAGCAGAAACTAACACACCCTTGTAAAGCAATTATACTCCAATTAAAAAAAGAACAAAAATGAGAGGACTTGAATTTGGGAAGATTATATATGATTTGGCACTACATTAAAGTTTCAGAGAATTGAAGTATTAGGAAATAAAATTTAGTGTAGTGTTAACCTCATTTTAATGAAAAGAAAAGAGAGAATCAGGGCAATGAATAACTGAAGAATTCAAAAAAAGAAAGTGATGAAGTAGCGATAAGATCCAGGAGGAGACCTGTACCACCTTGTTCCATTTGAGAACCTCCTTCATGTTGAGACATGAAGAAAGTCTAAGTGTGATAAATCCTCATCTATCGCAACACAAGTCAACAACATTTAAAACTTATAACTCAAGAACTAGCAGTGTAATTTTTTCATTTGGCCATGTAAAATTGATGATCACAGTATATAATAAGAGAACTAATAGAGTTAAAGTGGTTCCTTCTAAGCAGCAATATTGAGTGTGGGGAGAAACATCTTTAAATATTACACTTCAAAAATAAATAAATAAAATTTAAATCACAATGCATCAGGGTGAGCCCTAGACAGGGCATCTTTTACTTAGCTTCAAGATGACTTTACCAAAACTTCCTATTTTTTAAAAAATCTGTATAACATATTGAATATTATATTTATCTATATAATAGGTATCACTTTTTTACTCTCATCAAAGAGTTTTATTGAAATAATTTAGATATGGGGCATAAGAAGCTTCTGTTGATATTAGAAGACTCAAGCTATAATCATAGTTCTACCAATATACTTATTGTGGTTGTTAGATCATGTGATACAAAGTAGAAAATTGGCCAGAGGGGCACAGGATGGTGGAAAGACTCCCCAGAAATGGGGGCAGTGGCAGATACCAACGCTGCATTCCCAGCCTAACATCCTCCACAGGCTAGTGAGCGTGAATATGGGGCAAAGGACAGTGGCACTCTCCCTTCACATTGCTAAAGTAAAACAGCTCCTGAGTTATAACATGCCCTGGCCCTGGGCTAGGACCAAGTGCACATGGTCCTTACAACACAGGGAATAGCATCAATAATGTTGTGATAACTTCGTAGGGTAACAGATGATAACTAGTTAACTAGGGTAACAGATGATAACTAGTTAATTAGGGTAATAGATGATAACTAGAATTACTGTGGTGACTGCTTCAAAATGTATATACATTTTGAATTCCAAGATGTATACTTAAAAATAATATTGCATGTAAATTGCACTTTAAATTTAAAAAGGTACACATCTATTGTAAAAGCCAGAATTAAATGGTGTCTTGTCCATTGACTTCAAAACGCACTAGAATGATGAATAATATATTGTCGTGTCTTAGCTACCCATGGCATTGGTGACCTACAATTCTTCTAACTGCTCTGAAGAGCAAAAGATACACATATTTCATTGAATTTTTACCATAAGACTGGTGATGAAGGTTATGCCCCAAGCATACTGGTTAACACAGAGAAAATCACACCTTTTGGATTCATTTTCCAAGATTAAAATACTGGTGGTATGACTGTGCACAGAGGGTTTGGATGGGAAAAGGGTATCAATTTTTGGCAGAACCTCTATGTGCCCTTAGAGTAATAGCCTGCCCTTCAGAGACATGCAGAATTTTATATTCACTTCAGTTAAAAGCTACACCTTGCACATTTATAAGTACAAAACTTCATTCTACCTACAGTCCTAAGGGAAGCCACAGAATTACTAAAACCAGTCTTTCGGAGTAACTGCTAAAAGCAACCCTTTATTAAGACGGAGCTCTGACATTTTAAAATTTCCGACACTGTCTTTGCCATAAACTGGCATTTTAGGTGATCAGTCAGAGTGATCTGCACTCTGAACAAATGCACAAAATGTGCGGCTGGGTTCATGTTTTCCTCTCCACTTCTGCTTCTGGTTTGCACGCTTCCAAAACTATCTTCAGCTTACTTGGCAGAGTCATCCATCTTAAGTAAATATCTGATCCAGCTCCCCACTGCTTCAGTCCTGTAGATGGACTCATGCAGCTCACAGAATGAACTAAAATTTCTTAGCAAGTTATACAAAATCTGCTATGACCTGGCTCTTATCCAACTGTCCAGACTAGCATTTTGTAACCACTTTTAATGCACCAGGCACTGCACTAAGTCTTATGTGAATTATATCTCCAAAACTCAACACAATCTCCTGCGAGTACCAGTATAATCCACATTTTATAGATGAAAAACTGATGTTCGAAGAGGGTAGTTTAACCATCATTACAACGAGAAGCGAGGGGTTCAAGATGCCTTTCTCTCCGCTGCAGCTCCCCCTGCTTCACTCACTATGGTTCTGCCACTCTAATCTGTAGTAGCATTTTATCTTCATTTGGGAGTTTCCTCATTTATATTGGGAGCACAGATGCATTGTCTTGTAAATAGAGCTTTAGTAGCTGAGTATTCTCATTCCTCTACAAAGAAACTATGTCATTTCTATCTTTGCAGACAGTTTTTAAAAAGATAGAAAACAAAACATTTGAAATAAGAATACAAGACAAAATTATAACAGTGTAGGAGTAAGATTTAAATGAAGTCTGAAGAAAGATAAAGAAAGCAGTGGAAAATCTTTGAACAACACTCCCTAGTTCTGTAGGCTGGAGAGAACTGAGGTCAGAGAGAAAGAGAGAGAGAATGAGATGTCTTTAATTTTTTTAGCAAATACTAAGAAGTAAGGGTGGTAAATAAAGATCGATCAATTACTCAGTCTTTAAATAAACTTACTATAGTCTTTATTTGGTATGGGGTTATTATCCACTTAAACTAACATAGAAAAAGTATTTAAAGGACTTTATATGTTCACATATCACAGTGATCTCCCTCCATTCTAGATTTTTCCAGATGCTAATCCTCCAACTTTGGAGGCTTTTCAGGACTGTTTTGCCTGGGAGTTGGGGTGGGCTCTGCTATATGTGTTGCTTCCTCAAGACATGGTTTTGTTGTTGTTGTTTTTTGTAATGCTAGCTTTGTTTATGTTGCTGCCTATCTTTGAGCATATATTTCTTTCTGTTCTTCTCCTCTCCAGTACCTACTGGTCCTTGGAGGTTAACTTAGGTATGATTATACCTTCTCTCCTATGGCCACATGCATTCTGGAATAGGTTTCCCTTCTCAGAGCATCTTTGACACCCTGCAGGTGTTTCTATGATGGCATTTCCATGGAGGATATGAATTATCAGTCTTCCAGTGGAAGAAGCCTTTTCTGTGTGGGTGTGTGTAATAGTATAATAAATGAGAATGGTGATAACAGAAACCAGTCCTGGGTCTAGCTTTTGCAATCTGAGAGGACTCATGGAAGTTATCCCACTGCCCTTTCCCTCAGCGTCCTTATCTGTGAATGGCAATCATCAAAGCAACTACTTAATTCATTGATTTTGCCAATTCATGTGAAGTGATTAGCAAGATAGCTGGCACATAAAAGGAGTTCAGTCACTTAATCGACTTGAGCAATTTGACTACTTATGTCATGAGATCTTGATTAACCAACATGACTTCATTCCTTTTGATCTATTTTCTCTTCTGATCAAAAAAAGAAAAAATAAATATTGAAGGCCCATGATTTCTTAAAGAGTGGAGAATACTTGTGTTCAAGAAATAAATGAGCTGCCCCATATTTGATCTGGACCTCTCTTGTGGTGGTTTGGTGGTAGTGGTTTCGTTGCTCAGTTGTATCTGACTTTTTGTGATGCATGGACTGTAGTCTGCCAGGCTTCTCTATTTATAGGATTTTCCAGGCAAGAATACTGGAGTGGGTAGTCATTTCCTTCTCTAGGACCTCTCATAGGACTCATCAATTTTCACCTTGTGACATAGCTCTCTGTCTACTGTTGTTTTAGTTGCTAAATTGTGTCTGACTCTTTGCTCGCCTTTGTACTCTAGCCTACCAGGCTTCTCTGTCCATGAGATTTCCCAGGCAAGAATACTCGAGCAAGCTGCCATTTCTTTCTCCAGTGCATCTGCCCAACCCAGGGGATGAACCCGTATCTCTTGCATTGGCAGGTGGATTCTTTACTGCTGAATTACCAGGGAGGTCCCCATAGTTCTCTGGTACTCCTGTTTTATATCTTGCTTGAGCAAGTTGGGCCCATATCTTCATTTGTATCTGACACTTCTAGATATACTATGTTGCCTTGATACATAGTAGAAACTCAAGTGTTTGATAAATGAAAATATATAAATACATTTGCAAGGAATTAAAAGAGCCACTAAGTCTGATACTATAAAGGGTTAACTTGAATTGTTCTTCTTCAACTTGCATTCTGTACCATGAATCACAGTTAATATCCTCACAAGTAAGAAACATTACAATTATAAAATATAACTTCATAAATTTCTATTACAATTCCAGACACTATAAAAATCAAAATATATTCCCACCCTCTAAAATCTTAATTTAACAGAACAGTTAAACACTCGGTGCGTATTTATAGACTTCACTGCCTTATGGTAGAGATTTGGTGGTAAATATTCAGGATTAGACATTTGCTCTCAAGGAACTTACAAATGTTTGATGTCATCCTTCTCCTTTAACTACATTTTAAATATATTTTTATGATCCATCAAAAGAGCTTCATTCTAATAGCAAATGATATATTCTGCTTGTCTGTGTACAATATATTCTGTGCAATATATCCCACAGAGAAGAGCTAACATTTTTTTGCAGTTCACTAAAAATCAGAAACCTTATATTTAATTAGATATTATTTTTTTTAAAAAAGGTACTGATGTGCTTGGGGAAAAAAAAATGAAACCCACTAAAACTTTTAAATAGATCTAATGTTTTCTTACTCCATTTGGCAAATCAGAAAACTCACTGCTTGAAATAGAAGTTTTTTCCTCCTTTTCATAATAATTGCCATTAATTGTATGTAAGTTAGCTTTTAAACCTGTGAAGCTGCTAAAGACCACCTTTGCTCAGCCAGAAGAATTCTGTTAAGACCATATTTCTAGGATCTCTCTCTCTCTCCTATCCTTTCTCTCTCTGGACTGTGCTTTCTTTTATTTACATTCTTGCTTTCTTTATTTGCTCTATCACATACGGTTTTGAAAAAGAAGGGCCAAAGTGCAATAGAATTTTTACATCCAATCCTTTATTTTCCACAATGCTTTGCAAATGTCATTCCATCTGCCTACTGACCATCTTTCCTCTACCCAGGTTGGTCACCTGGAAAAGTCTACTCTCTTCTAGGACACAGTTCTAAAGGGTCATTCTGGAGAACATCTTGGCATCTCCACACCGAGATCAATTTAGTTACTCTACCTCATCCAACATCATGCTGACATTTCAAATATTGAATCAAGCTTCTCATACATTATCTTTGAAATAGTTCTACAATCAGAGGTCAACAGCTAAACAAATGGTGACTGAGAAACATGAGTTTCTTTGCTTAAATTTACTACATAGAAGAGCTGGGATTCAAGTCTAGATAGGTCTTTATGATGCCAAACCATGGGTTCATAACCACTAACATATATAAAATGTTATTAAAATTAACACAATTTTCTAAAATTATTTACTCTATGTGCATTATACAACTGCATTCTAAAGTCTTTGAAGAAAAGGACCTATCATTACAATCTTAGTCTTGGAACCTAATAGAGGTTTAATAAGTATTTATGGTTTAGAACTGTGGTGTGGGGAAGACTCTTGAGAGTTCCTTGGACTGCAAGGAGGTCTAACCAGTCAATCCTAAAGGAAATCAGTCCTGAATATTCACTGGAAGTACTGATGCTGAAACTGAAGCTTCAATACTTTACCCACCTGATGTAAAGAGCTGACTCATTGGAAAATATCCTGATGTTGGGAAAGACTGAAGGCAGGAGGAAAAGGGGATGACAGAGGATGAGATGGTTGGATGGCATCATTGACTCAATGGACAAGCTCCAGGAGTTGGTGATGGACAGCAGGCCTGGCATGCTGCTGTCCATAGGATCACAAAGAGTTGAACATGACTGAGCAACTGAACTGAACTGACTGAAGCATTTATGGGATGGACCGATGAGTTGGTAGATATAGAGAGAAGGATGAAAAGAAGAATAAGCAGATTGGAAGGTAGGCAAATGACTGAATGAATGGCTGAGATAAATGAAAAGATTGAATCCTACAGACAGGCTTTCAGTCTAATGTTGAGGTAAGATTTACTTCTTGCCTTTGCTTCCTCATCTCCTGCCCTAACTTATTCTGCTTATACAATCATTCATCAGTGCAAATCCATCCCAACTTTTTCACTTCCTGTTGTTACTATATACATCCTACCACAATGTTCATTTCTGGGAGTGCTTATAGAATATATTGTAGTGCTTTGATTTCTCATACCTTCTTCCAGATAATACATGTAATATTTTCTGAGGTAATATTTTACAGAAAGGCTTATTCACTACTGAGTCCTTGACAACAGTGCTTATATGAATAAATTAATCAATCAAAATGAATGCACTAAGGAATCAATCAATGAATTGATCACCTAATCAATGCTTGGCTATAGAAATGGGTTTAACTTACTAGCTCATGTTAATTTCACACTGTGACCAAGAGAGCTGAAAACAGTTACTATCCAAATACAACTCTGTGACAGGTACTCTGAAACTCTGTGATGGTAAGCTCTTATGCACACTGCATCATATAATCTTCATAATAGTAGTGCAATATATGTTTTCATTCCCATCTCAGATGTTTGTAAACAAAGGTTCAGAGACTTTATTTCTATGTGCTAAGTAGCCAAATAACTATGAATTAGCGGAACTTGGATTCAGTCTTGTCATTTGGTTCTTTAAGCCTTCTCTTTTCTTTGTATATGGACTGTAGAATGTCTTTGAAAGTGAAATATATATATATATTTATATGTTTATTATAATAAATAATATATATTTATATATTTATTATATATATATATATATATATTNAGTGGGATTCTTAAATGGGCAATCACTTTGGTAAACACTGGCAGACCCTCAAAAATATCATTTTAAAAAAGTTTTAAAGGACTGTGGTTGATTTACAATGTTGTGTTAGTTTCAGGTATACAGCAAAGTGATTCAGTTATATGTACACAAATATCCTCTCTTTTTTAAAGATTCTTTTCCCATATAGGCCATTACAAAGTATTAAGTAGCGTTCCCTCTTGTATACATCAAGTTCTTATTAGTTATCTATTTTATAAATAATTATGTATTATGTCAGTCCCAATCTCCCAATTTATCCCTCCCTCCCTTCCTCTTATCCTCTGGTAACCATGTTTGTTTTCAGTATCTGTGATTCTACTCCTCTTTTGTAAATAAGTTCATTTGTACCCTATATTTAGATTCCACATAGAAGTGATATCATATGACATTTGCCTTTCTGCATCTGACTTACTTCATTGCATATGACATGAGAGTTATCACATTCCAGTCCTAGGTATACACCCAAGAGAAGTGAAAACATATGTCCATGCAAAACTTGTTCAAAAATGTTCATAGCAGAAAGAACTCAAATGTCTATCAACTGATGAACAGTAAATGTGGTATAGGGACTTCTCTGGTGGCCCAGTGGCTAAGACTCCTTGCTCCCAATGCAGGGGCGAACTGATCAGGGAACGAGATCCCACATGCTGCAGCTAAAACATTCTGCATGCCAAAACTAAGACCTGGTGCCATCAAGTAAATATTTTTTTAATGTGGTATATCCATACAATGTAAGCTTATTCTGCCATATAAGGCAATATAATACTAATGTATGCTGCTATATGGGTAAACCTTGAAAACTATGTTGAATGAAAGAAGCCAGAAGCAAAAGATCACATATTATTTGAGTCCATTAATACAAAATATCCAGAACAGGCAAATACATAGAAAAAGTACTGATGATTGCCAAAGTCTGGGGGAGGAGGTATTAGAGAACACCTGCTAATAGGTGTGGGGTCTCCTTTGAGGGTGACTGAAGTGACGTAGGTAGTCACTCAGTCATGTCCGACTCTTTGCAACCCCATGGACTATACAGTACATGGAATTCTCCAGGCCAGAATATTAGAGTAGGTAATCTTTCCCTTCTCCAGGGAATCTTCCCAATCCAGGGATCGAACCCAGGTCTCTCGCATTGCATGTGGATTCTTTACCAACTGAACCACTTGGGTGATTAAAATGCTCTAAAATTAGATAGTGATGATGATTGTGCTCTAAATTAGTTTCTCTGAATATACTGAAACTCACTGAATTGTACACTTTAAATGGGTGAATCTTATGATATCTGACATATCACAATAAAGTTGTTAAAATATATATATATTAACAATTAAAAAGATCACCCTGGCTTCTTCACAGAGAAAACAAGAGAAAGGATCCTTGAAGGAGGGAAGTGGAAGCAGGTGATCAATCAAGTCAACAGGTGACAGTGATTTACATAGGGGTAGGGTGGGAGGAGATGGCGCTAAAAGAAAGGGGGAAGCATAGGTTTCGGTTTGGGTAAATGGGTCACAGGGTGGTGCCGCTTACCACTCTCAATCAGAGAACTGAGTTTGGGTCCAAATGAGAAAATCTGCACTGAATCATGATCCCAGCCCTGTGCTGCTGCTGCTAAGTCACTTCAGTCGTGTCCGACTCTGTGCGACCCCATAGACAGGAGCCCACCAGGCTCCCCCGTCCCTGGGATTCTCCAGGCGAGAACACTGGAGTAGGTTGCCATTGCCTTCTCCGCCCAGCCCTGTGAGGTAGGTGCAATTATCCCCATTTATAATTAAATGAATGAGGCACAAAGAAATTAAAATAAATACCTTAAATAAATAGAATACCTAATGAGTTCTGTGATTAACATCAGCCTGACTGACACCCGTGCTCTTTAGTACATACTATATAAGGAGAGATTTTAAAAAGAAAAAAAAATAGGAAGAGAGAAAGCATGGGGGCAATAGGAGAAGAAGGGTAAAAAGGGAAGTGTCAGGCACTCCGGATGGACCATTTTTGCTGCCTGGTTTTGGCCTGATGCCTGTATTTTGTTGTTCGCTAAGTCTTGTCTCTTTGCAGCCCCATGGACTACAGCACACCAGGCTTCCCTGTCCTTCACTATCTCCCAGAGTTTGCTCAAACTCAAGTCCTTTGAGTCAGGGATGCCATCCAACTATCTCATTCTCTGTTGCCCCCTTCTTTTTTACCTTCAGTCTTTCCCAGCATCAGGATCTTTTCCAATGAGTCAACTCTTCACATCAGGTGGCCAAAGTATTGGAACTTCAGCATCAGTCCTTCCATGAATATTCTTTGATTTCCTAAAGTTGATTTCCTTTAGGATTGACTGGTTTGATCCAAGGGACTGTACAAAGGACTGTCAAGAGTCTTCTCCAGTACCAGTTTGAAAACATCAATACACTGTCACTAAGAACCAGAGAATTCAAAAGGTATCACCCTCAGTTCCCAGTCAGTAGCAAGAGGCTGTTGCTGCTGCTGCTGCTAAGTCGCTTCAGTCGTGTCCGACTCTGTGTGACCCCATAGACGGCAGCCCACCAGGCTCCCCCGTCCCTGGGATTCTCCAGGCAAGAACACGGGCGTGGGTTGCCATGTCCTTCTCCAATGCATGAATGTGAAAAGTGAAAGTGAAGACGCTCAGTCGTGTCCAACTCTTAGCAACCCCATGGACTGTAGCCCACCAGGCTCCTCCGTCCATGGGATTTTCCAGGCAAGAGTACTGGAGTGGGGTGCCACTGCCTTCTCCGCAAGAGGCTGTTAATTGCCCTCAGATTTGCTTACCATCTCTCTCTGGTAGCTCAGCTGATAAAGAATCCACCAACAATGCAGGAGACCCCAGTTTGACTCCTGGATCAGGAAGATACTCTGGAGAAGGGAATGGCAACCCACTCCAGTATTCTTGGGCTTCCCTGGTGGTCCAGGTGGTAAAGAATCCACTGCAGTGCAGGAGACCTGGGTTTGATCCCTGGATTGGCAAGATCCCCTGGAGAAGGGAACAGCTACCCACTTCAGTATTCTGGCCTGGAGAATTCCATGGACAGTCCATGGGGTCCCAAAGAGTTGCTCACAACTGAGCAACTTTCACTTTTACTTTCTCCAGTCACTATGCTGGACTTTCTGTAGTTCAGTGCCCCCTGTCTCTCCCAAGAGGTACTGCAGCACCCGCCTAACCCTGCTTCTGGTTCCACCCATAGGACCATCCCCATCCCAGCAATGGTGCTCTTTCTAAACTGCAGACCTCTTCGTTGCACCACCTTCCTTCAAACCCTTTGTAGATTCCCTATCATACTCTGGATGGAGTGTAAGCTCCTGAACACAACTTACAGGGCCCTTCCCCAGCCTCTTCTTTATTCTCTCTCCCCATATCACACCCCCTGTACCCTGTGAGCCAGCCACACTAAACCATTTTCAACCCCCTAACACACCTCAGTGCCTCTCACGAACCTCAGGCCTTTGCATGCGCTGTTCCCTCTGTCCAGAACAGCCATCCTTATTACTCAATTGCATTACTGACACCTACATATTCTGCAGTCCTCCCTCACCCTTCCAGTCAGGGCTAGGCTCCCTTGGAGGTGTCCTGGTGACACTCCGCTCAGCCCCCATCAGCAGAGAGGGATTAGGATTGGTCAGCTAATCAGTCACCTGGGGCAGAAACCTACAAGGGGGAATAAAAAATCATAGGAAGTGTAATGAGATCGGAAAAATTCTGTCCTACAATTTCCTCAGATAGTATGCTATGCAGTTGGAAGGAATACTCTGCTAAGTTCCTTGGGGCAGGGGTAACACCCCAAAGGAACTTTCTCGGAAATGCTAGGTGAGCTTTTAATGTGGTGGGGTGGGGGCAGGGAAGCTTTCTGTTTAGATCTTCCCAGGTGGTGCTAATGGTAAAGAACCCACCTGCCAATACAGGAGAGCCAAGAGATGCTGGTCCCTGGGTTAGGAAGATCCCCCGGAGGAGGGCATGGCAACCCACTCCAGTATGCTTGCCTGGAGAATCCCATGGACAGAGGAGCCTGGCAGGCCACCGTCCACAGGGGCACAAAGAGTTGGACACACTGAAGTGACTTGGCAAGTGTGCACACAGTTGTCTGCTTAACTTCAAAGGGTTTGGGAGGCTTAGTGGGGACTGCAGGTTTGGAGCTGAGTGGACTTGCTCAGGACCTTGGTGTAAGGATCAGGGTTGGCACCAGCAGGTCTCCATCTCTGCCCTTCCCTGCTGACTGGGTCCCAATATCCCTTTCTAGTTGCCCTGGGCAACTCCGAGGGGAGAGAGAGATACCATCACAAAAGCCCTGTTGGGTGAGCCATAATCCTGCCTCACAAAGCACTTAGCCTTTCCTGAATAGAGATTTAGAGCATATTGATTTGATGGAGTGTCTAATTTCTGGGCTGTCCAGATACTCACATATTTCAGTTCATACTCCTCAGAGCATCCTTCACGTAACAGTAACTTCTCTGTAGCCCTTGCTGGAAGATATGCACTGTGATAGTCATTAATACTTGAATCAATAAGATGTGTCAAGTATTCATTTAATTGTCAAAGTAATCCCTTAAGGTGGCTGCTATTTTATCCCCATTTTACAGCTGAGGAGACTGAGGCACATAGACATATAGGAATTGGCAGAGCTAGGTTTTGAACCCAGGCAGTGTGGCTGAATCTTGGGCTCCCAACCTATATAGTTCACTCACCCTTGTTGATGGGGCCTGAGTCATCCTTTTCACTGATGCAACCTCTTCAGTTGAGGTTTTGCATAGAAAATTTTAATAGCTATTTACAGAATGAGTCTTTAATTATTAGAAGACTGTTATTCATTTGTTCAACAAATATTGAGTCCCTTCTGCATGCCTGCCCCACAGCCACATGCGTCAGTGACCTCCTCCTTCTGCCTCAGTCTAATGAAGGGACTCTTTCTCCCCTTTTCCTGCTAGATGTTCATGCTGCCTCTGGCTGAGATGATTGGATGGTGTTTGCCGTCAGTGCCTAAGACTCCTCACTCTCACTGCAGAGGGCCCAGATTCGATCCCTTATCAGGGAAATAGATCCCTTATACAGCCACTGAAGTTCTCACGTACAGCAACTAAGATCCAGCGCAGCCAAATAAATAAATATTTTTTTAAAGTAACTTGTTTTATGTTTAGACAGCTCTGAGATTCTTCTTTGTTAAAGAAACTGGCCTCCCAAGACTTGAAGAGGCACAATTTTGTTCAGCCATCTCCTTTGCGTGACACCTCTCAAGTGTGTGAAGATAGTTCTCGCAGCTTCCTCAGGTCCTCTTTCTGCTCATCTAGACCAAGCTCCCTGAGAGCCCTTCTCGGTTCAGGTTCGGCTATCACTTCTGCAGGAGACACCCTTCATTCATGAGATCATTCATTCATCCAAACTTTACTAGCAACTCCATGTGCACCATGTACTTTGCTAGAACCTAGAGAAACAAAATGGAGAAGGCAATGGCACCCCACTCCAGCACTCTTGCCTGGAAAATCCCATGCATGGAGGAGCCTGGTAGCTGCAGCTGAGGGTCGGACACGACTGAGCGGCTTCACTTTCACTTTTCACTTTCATGCATTGGAGAAGGCAGTGGCACCCCACTCCAGTACTCTTGCCTGGAAAATCCCATGCATAGAGGAGCCTGGTAGCTGCAGCTGAGGGTCGGACACGACTGAGCGGCTTCACTTTCACTTTTCACTTTCATGCATTGGAGAAGGCAGTGGCACCCCACTCCAGTACTCTTGCCTGGAAAATCCCATGCATAGAGGAGCCTGGTAGCTGCAGCTGAGGGTCGGACACGACTGAGCGGCTTCACTTTCACTTTTCACTTTCATGCATTGGAGAAGGCAGTGGCACCCCACTCCAGTACTCTTGCCTGGAAAATCCCATGCATAGAGGAGCCTGGTAGCTGCAGCTGAGGGTCGGACACGACTGAGCGGCTTCACTTTCACTTTTCACTTTCATGCATTGGAGAAGGCAGTGGCACCCCACTCCAGTACTCTTGCCTGGAAAATCCCATGCATAGAGGAGCCTGGTAGCTGCAGCTGAGGGTCGGACACGACTGAGCGGCTTCACTTTCACTTTTCACTTTCATGCATTGGAGAAGGCAGCGGCACCCCACTCCAGTGTTCTTACCTGGAGAATCCCAGGGGCAGGGGAGTCTGGTGGGCTGCCGTCTCTGGGGTTGCACAGAGTCGGACATGACTGAAGTGATTTAGCTGCAGAAATACAGAAATGAAGGCATAGTTCCTACCTTCAAGAAATACAGCATCCACCGGGAGAGGGGGACATTTAAATAAATAATTGCAGCATCACTGGCAAGTGCTGTAGCAGGGATATGGTGGGACACAAGGGCCACTCAGTCCAATGACTGACTTTTAAACTGGCCATGCTAGGACATTCATTTTGACCATAATTATCTTGCATGGTGATCACCAGAACTAAAAAGACTAAAAGAATTCTAAAAAGAGTACTTCTACCACTCTGATCTAAATGTGATAATCCTAAGAATGCAGCCCAGAACTGTAATTAATTTATTTAGCAAATGACGAACTTAAAAAACAAAAAAAACCTTCTGGTATTAATTTCATGAAATGCAATTAGGTCCATCCTGTGCAAATGAAAAAAAAAAATGGATGGATAGATAGAGTGACAGTAGATAGATATAGGAAGTATTTTATATTCATCCTTGGTAAATACCTTCTCATTTCAGTTTAGCAAAGCACTCAGATACAGCACCAGGCCTAGGAAGCAGGGTTGAATTTCCAGTTCTGCTGCTTCTAGCTACAGGAACTACCTCTTTAGTCTGTTTAGGGGATTAAAAGAAATAATGAATGAAATTATCTAACGTATCTCCAGCCCCAAGCTTGGTGCTCAATATATACTAGCGATACATATTCTTGGCTCACTGGTTCATCAAAATTTTCTTACACACACATATATATATGTATGCTGCTACCCCTCAGCTTCATGCCAACTGCAAACCTGACAGTGTGTCTTCTGGTTTTCAATAATCCCCCACCTCCTGACTCTTTTCCTCACCTGCATCTGCTTCCCCTCAGTTTCAAGCTTTTCTTGGCCCAAGCTTCAGGCTCTCAGAAAGTTGACAAACCAGCATCGCCATCTGCAGGACAGCATGAGAATCTGGGTATGAGAACAATTTCAGGGTACCAGATAAACTAACTCAGCTGTTTTCTTCTGGCGTTAACAAGGCCAGGTTCACAGGTTCATCCCCAAAGGGGCCAATTAGCTTTACACCGAGAAACACTTCGGAGCACAGACTCAGCCTCTAACCTTGGCCCCCAGTTCGCACGTGTGTGGCTGTCGGTTAGAAAGCAGAGTCATCAATCCAATCTCATTTTGTATAATTTCTTAAAAACACAACTGTAAGGCCGTGTGGAAACAACGAAGATGAGCAAGACCTGCTCCCTGTTCTCAAGGAATCTTGAGCCTGCAGCTGTGTCTCCCCCAATAATTCCTGAGACATTAATAGGAGTTATGAGAATAAATGACTCCACAGCGTTAAATTAGTTTGGGAAACACTGATCTAATCAAAGTCAAGCAGGTTTTTTGTGGAAGGGCTTCTCAGAGCCTTTAACATGCTAATATGCACTGTTAATTTTCCAAGAAGGAAATGTAAGGTGCAGTGCCTCTCAAATTTGGACAGCCATGAGGCATCTCCCTCTTAAAAAAAAAAAAAAAGCAATGAATTTGCTGTCCCAGGGTATGACTTCTTCCACTGAAATATCTATTTTAAGAAACAACTCATCCATAGAGAAAAGTTCACAGTCTAGTGCTAGGTTTAAAAAAAAAAGCAGACTATAGAACAGTATCCTATTTTGAACAGACAGAACAAAGATGTATATACACTTGCAAGGAAAAAGAAAAAGATGACAAAATGTTAACACTGGTGATCTTTTTGTTGAAAGAGCTGTTGTTTTCCGTGTTCTTTATGTTTTACCACTAGTGCCACCTGGGAAGCCCAGGAGGGTATACCATCGTCATAAGACTATTATTGTAGAATACTAGTAAGAGCTAACGGAAAAGGCAATGGCACCCCACTCCAGTACCCTTGCCTGGAAAATCCCATGGGTGGAGGAGCCTGGTAGGCTGCAATCCATGGGGTCGCTAAGAGTCGGACACGACTGAGCGACTTCCCTTTCACTTTTCACTTTCATGCATTGGAGAAGGAAATGGCAACCCACTCCAGTGTTCTTGCCTGGAGAATGCCAGGGACAGGGGAGCCTGGTAGGCTGCCGTCTATGGGGTCGCACAGAGTCGGACACAACTGAAGCGACTTAGAAGCAGTAGCAGCAGTAAGAGCTAACATTTACTCAAGGCCAAGTGCCTGGCTCATGGATTATCTAGATAATCTCATTTAAACTTTGCATATAAATTATATGAGGAATGTTTTTTCTTTTTTGTATATTTATTTTTTATTGAGGTATAGTCGATTTACAACGTTGTATCAGTTTCAGATATAAAGCAAAGTGTTTCTGTTTTACATATATATAGCTCATAGGTTATTATAAAATACTGAGTATAGTTTCCTGTGCTATACACTAGATCCCTGTTGGCTATCTATATTATGTATTGGAGTGTGTATATGTTAATCCCAAACTCCTAATTTATCCTCCCCTTTCCTTGTGGCTGAGCTGGGAAAGAATCTGCCTGCAATGTGGGAGACCTATGTTTGATCCCTGGGTTGGGAAGATCCCCTGGAGAAGGAAAAGGTACCCGCTCAAGTATTCTGGTCTGGAGAATTCCATGTTTTCTATAGTCCATGGGGTTACAAAGAGTTGGACACAACTGAGAGACTTTCACTTTCACTTTTTCTCCTTTCCCATTTGGTAACCATAAACTTGTTTTCTGTCTATGAGACTATTTCTATTTTGTAAATAAGTTCATTTGTATCATTTTTTTTACAGTTCACATATAAGTGATATATGGTATTTATCTTTCACCATCTGACTTAGTATGACAATCTCTAGATCCATTCATGTTGCTGCAAATGGCATGATTTCATTCTTTTTAATGGCTGAATAATATTCCGTTTTATATGTATACACACAATACATACAGATTAATGGACATTTAGGTTGCTTCCATGTTTTGGCTATTGTTAATAGTGCTGCTATGAACACTGAGGTGCATATATCTTTTCAAAATATGGTTTTCTCTGGATATATGCCCAGGAGTAGGATTGTCAGATCATATGGTAGTTGTATTTTAATTTTTTAAAGGAAGCTCCATACTGTTCTCCGTAGTGATTGTACCAATTTACGTTCCCACCAACAGTATAGGAATACCCTCTCCATCGTTCATTATTTGTAGTGAGGTACTATCTTTGCCCTAAAGATGAAAAATTAAAGGAACAGATAAGTAAACCCTGTGAAATCAGGATTTGAACCCACCGCATCCCACATTTGCTGTCTAGAGCACTTTCCCCAAGACAAACACACCCCACAAAAGAGAGAGGACTCTACTCCTCTGGAGAGAAAGACTACTAGAGGACCACACAGCTCGTGGCTGCCCCTTATTAAATGCTTACTGGTGCCAAGAACTATTCTAAGTGCTTTCACGTATATAAACATCTATACTGAACAACAGCTGGGCTCTACTAGCCCTCTAAGCTCTGCCTTCTACAGTACTGTTTGGGCTATCTCTCTCTCTCTTTCTCTCTCCTTGGCCACTGGAAGCCCCCAAAGCTATTAAGCCCCCAAAAACTGTTTATTGGGCAAAGCAATTCAGTCCTCTACAACTTCTATGGCGTATTCAGCTCCAATTTTACTGTGGATCATCCAAACACTGTTAATGAAAAAGCACAAAGGAAAAATGTATCTCCTTACTGACATGAAGGATGCCTACCCCCTTTAAGAAACAGAAGTGTTAATGGTCAGTTTTGGTTTATAATGCTACCTTTATTTTCTAATATATATAATCATTGACTCAGTAGACACGAATTTGAGCAAACTCTGGAAGACAGTGAAGGGCAGGGAAACCTGGTATGCTGCAGTCCATGGGGTCGCAAGGAGTTGGACACAGCTCAGTGACTGAACAACAGTGGCATATCTATAGTGACTGTGCCAGGGCTCAGTTGCGGTACGCAGGGCCTTCGCTCTTCATTGTGGCATATGAACTCTTAGTTACAGCGTGTGGGATGTAGTTCCCTGACCAGGGATCAAACCAGGACCCCTTACACTGGGAGCATGGAGCCATAGCCAGTGACTACCAGGGAAGCCCTATCTACATATATTGTTGGAGTTCTTTGGTTAAGTCCATTCTACAGATGGGGACACTAAGGTCACGTGACTTTCGTTTGTGGTTGCACCTCTTTGAACCAGGCCTGTTCAGCTCCACATAATACCAAGATTTAGAGGAGAGTGGGGACATTCGAGGCTGCAAGACACAGAAACTGCCCCCAAAGAGGCTCTTACACCCCACCAGGCTGACTCTATTTCTTCAGTGTAAATGAAAACAGACTGGGTAAAAAAGACCCCCGACTAAAGAAGACACACAATTCCTCACCTTCAGGTTGAGAAATCTGGTCCCACAAAGCAGTTAGAAGTGATTTATTGAGCAGCTTACCTCACTGACAATGGTAGCCCTCTGATAGAAAATCCCTTTTTTCTGCTCCCCCGCCATTCCTGTTTCCTCTAGAGGAGTCGGGCAACCATCTCCATTCAAAATTTACTGCGTTATGTTAATTTTAAAAATTATATGATATACCTTCGTTGGCCCTCCTTGGGTCTGGAGGGAGAGGATTATTAGACCCTTTTCCTTACTGGGGCATCTCGTACCTCAGCCTGAGGTCCCAGGCTCCTGCAAAGCAGAACAAACCAGGTTTTTGTCCTTCCTCTGCCTTCCAGCTGTGCTTGTATCTGAATTTTCCCACCAACTGAGCTTTAAAGGGCAAGCAGGGCTCAGGGCAGGAGGCATCACAAAACAATTTTGGACAATATGGGTTCTTCATTACATCTGTGAAACACCACGAGCACCTTTGACCAAACGTTAATACTGCACAATTTCGACATGTTATGGAGTTTGAGAAATGGGGCTGAAGGTTGATTGGGGTACAAAAAATAAATCTTTTCTATTGCCACAAAGCAGTTACATTTGCACGACTGAAATACCAGCCCTTTGGAAAAGCTATCAAACCCACTCATGCAGTTGGGTAATATCATCATCCAAAGCACTCCTTAGATGTCTGCCGTTCACAGCACAGCTCGAAGTAACTTAAGCGGACACAGGCTATTATGTGGGATGTTTCCAGGGCTGGATGTATGTTTCTGATGCTGGCAGTGAAACTGGTTCGGACAGATGCCGAAGAACCCCTCTCAGAGGCCAGCATGGTATATGATCATCATAACTAACATTCATTGGACTCCTTCATTTGCCAGGACCATGGGACAGGTCTCACCTGATCTTTAGATCAAGCTTTGCAGGAGGGGCTATCGTCACCCCTGATTTACAGAGAACAAAACACATATGTTAGTAATCTAAGATGTTCAGTAACCCCAGGATGATAGAGCTGGTAAACAATGGTTGTTATTTTTGTTGTTACTGTCTAGTCGTTGAGTTGTGTCCAACATTTTTGTGACCCCATGGACTGTAGCCCGCCAGGTTCCTCTGTCCACTGGATTTCCCAAGCAAAAATACTGAGTGGGTTGCCATTTCCTACTCCAGGGGATTTTCCCGGACCAGGAACTGAACGCACATCTCCTGCATTGCAGGTAGATTCTTTACCACTGAGCCATCATGGAAGTTATGAAACGATGGAGCAGAATTCAAATCCAAGGCCCCCTGATGCCGTGATTCACACACTCAACCACTGCATCACACCTGTGTGACTCACGTAGAATGGCTCCGACGTGAGTCCTGGAGCTGCATACCCGTGGATGCAGATTCTGGCTTTAGCACTCAATTCGACCAGGTATACAACCTCTATACATGTTTTTCACTTCACCTTCAAAACATGGGGATTCTAATGGCTAGCTTGCCAAGAAGTAAATAAGTATTTTTATAACCAGTTGCATCCAAAGATCCAAAGAATCAGTCAGTCCCCGAATCAGAACCCTCTTCAAATGCACAGCAGGAGGAAAGACTCCTATGTCAATAATTATTGTTTTGTTTCTTTTGTGAAGCCTCTTAGCCCATGGTAGGCACTCAATAAATTGCAGCTGTTGTAACTCTATATTCTGTAGTTGTACTATATTGTAACTTTATATGTGAGCTCTGCCGTGCTTAGTCGCTCAGTCATGCTTGACTCTGCGACGCCACGGAGTGTAGCCCACCAGGCTCCTCTGTCCATGGGGATTCTCCAGGTAAGAATACTGGAGTGGGTAGCCTATCCCTTCTCCAGGGGATCTTCCTAACCCAGGAATCGAACTGGGATCTCCTGCATTGCAGGTGGATTCTTTACCAGCTGAGCTACCAGGGAAGCCCATAATTTTATATACTTTTAATGTATCTTTAAAGACTAATCCAACCCCTCTATTTGAAATGCTACTTAAATGAATATACTTCACACACCCTCTTACTTTTTAAAAACTATAAATTTTAGTTCTCCTCATCCATGTTAAAATAGAATGAGATGTGTAGCAGGGGCCCCATTTTAGCAGCTTCAAGCTGTGTTTCTCAAAATTTTAGGTTCATCTGCACAGGTTTCTGTTCGGTTCATCCGTTCAGTAGCTCAGTCGTGTCCGACTCTTTTGTGACCCCATGAATCGCAGGTTTGGGAATCTGAATAAACACATTCCCAGGACCAAGCTGCTCATGGCAAACAAATTAGAGGTGAGACCTACCTACCTGGTTTAAGTACAAAGACAACTTCAAGGTTGGAGAGGAGACATAGATATTGTACACAGATTTTCCCCTGGCCCAGTTCCTGGGACTATTTATATGATTTGACCCAGAAGTTCCTACCTCTTGACCTAAGACTTTTCCTGTAAGACTCATGTCATACTGTAATTTATCCATCCCACAGCAGCCAGAGGCTTCTTTCTTAAGTGTATATTGGGAACTTCCCTGGTGGTCCAGTGGTTAAGAATCTGCCTGCCAATGCAGGAAACACGAGTTTGACCTCCAGTTCAGGAAGATTCCACATGCCTCGAGGCAACTAAACCCATGTGCAGCAACTGCTGAGCCCTAGAACCCTTGCTCTGAAATAAGAGAAGCCCCCCAAGTGAGAAGCCTGTGTTGCAACTAGAGAAAGCCCAAGCACAGCAAGGAAGACCCACTGCAGCCATAAATAAACAAACAGACACTTAGTTTTAAAAAAATATAAATTAGATTGTGTCAAGGCTCCTGCCCTGTTTAAAACTTTGAGTAGCTTCCCATTGCACTGATACAATCCAAACTCTATCACAGCTCACAAGACACAGCATGGTATGGCCCTTGCCTCCCTCTCTAAGCTCACTTCCCTCCTCCTCTCCCTTTACTCACTGCACTCCAGCTATGATGGCCTTCTTCTGCCGTCCCTCCCTTAGGGACTGGCCCTTGCTGTTCTTCCCACTTAGAACACCACCTTAGCTAAGACTGCCTCGCCTGGAACCCTCTCCCTGACCCCATCCTATGCTGCCTTTCTTTGTAGCACTTACCAGCATGGGAACGCAGCTTATTGTAACAGATGCTCCCCGTATCAAGAACAGTAGCTGGTAAAATATTATCTGTCCTCTTCACTCACTCGCCCTGGTTTCCAATCCCTGCTCTGGTGGCAGTTTAGTTGCAAAGTCAAGTCCAACTCTCGGCAACCCCATAGACTGTAGCTCACCTGTCTCCTCTGTCCATGGGATATTCCAGGCAAGAATACTGGTGTGGGTTTGCCAATTCCTTCTCCAGGGGATCTTTGCCACCCAAGGATCGAATGTGGTTTCCTGCATTGCAGGCAGATTCTTTACCAACTAAGTCACCAGAGAAGCCAGTAACCCCTGCTCTATACCCTGGATTTCAGCACAGCGTCTATCTGTCTTTGCTTGGCCACCCATTTGAATCTCATTGTCTGGCTTTCTGACCTCAGCTCATATGCCTGTTTTGACCTCATTGAGTCTTGGTTGGGCAGATTCCTTGGATAAAAGCATCACTCACAGTTTTACTTGAGAAATACTTCCTCTTCCATCCCGGGTCCCAAGCCCATTTCCTAGCCCTTGTGGAGGCAGCAGTCTACACAGGTTCTCAGGACTGTAGCAAGGCTTCACCTGAAGAGGCCCACTTTGACCACTGGACCTTGAAGCAGCTAAAGCAGAAATGAAATGCAGACCATTCCAAAGGAGGTGAGATCTCTTCTTAGTAATTTTCTCCATAAAAAGGCAGCCAGATCCACTGTCTGCCAGAAATGTGGGTGGTTGGGATGTGACTGATGCGTCCTGGGCCAGAGCCATTGTCCAGATGGAACAGTCCATCCATCTCCTCCTGGGGATGGGAAGCTGAGAAAGCCCATTACTCATGGTATCACACAAAGATGCCCTGCTACCTGCAGAAAGCAACAATGATCAAAACCATGACTATTACTATCATTTAATGGACTCCATAATCAGGACTAGGTGCCAGGTACTTTATGTTCATGAACTCACTTAATTTTCACAATAAAATTAAGGTAACTGACTATCTCCATTTAAGAGATAAAAAAAATCAAGCCTGAGAGACAGATAAAATTATTTGCTCAAGGTCATATAACAAATGTGTGGGAGAAACCCAGAGCTCATGCTTCCAATCTCTACCTGCTAAATATTCAATGGAAAGCAAGGAAATCAAACTAGTCAACCCTAAAGGAAAACAACCCTAAATATTCACTGGAAGGACTGATGCTGAAGCTGAAGCTCCAATAGTTTGGCCACCTGATGCGAAGAGCCAACTCAAAAAAAAAAAATATCAAAAAAAAAAAAAAGAGCCAACTCATTGGAAAAGACCCTGATGCTGGGGAAAATTGAAGGGAGGAGGAGAAGGGGATGACAGAGGATAAAATGGTTGGATGGCATTACCAACTCAATGGACATGAGTTTGAGCAAACTCCGGAAGATGGTGAAGGACAAGGAAGTCTGGCGTGCTGCAGTCCATGGGGTTTCGAAGACTTGGACACAACTGAGGAACTGAACGGCAAAGTATGTTCAGTTATGGGTCTCTTCACACCTACACACACACACCCATACCAAATTATGTATTCCTCCAGAGCTAGGATTTATTTCTTGCTCAGCACCCACGGAGCACAGGGGCTAATCCTTAGTGGCTGGTCAGCACGTTTTTGTAAATGCATTTCTAAAGCTATTGGATTAGTATTATAATTTACATATACTATAATTAATAGATCAATATAAATATTTGTTGCCATAACATACCACTGTTGACTTTCCTATTCTGTACTATTAGCCATTTGGACTATTTCCAATTTTTAGTTTTAATGTGCAATACAGTAATTGCTTTTACTGGAACATGGAATGGGAGTAAGAAGCAGAAGATGAATCTAATAAAGGAAAAATTACATGAGGCCATTCATGGGGAATCCAATTAAGTAATATACTAATTACAGAAAATAGAGAAACAATTCTGGAGTTGTGATAATAAAATTACAAGCCTTTTCTAGAAACTTAAATACCACAATTTTCACTAGAGAAGCATTTAATATATTGCAAGATACACAGTACCCTCTTATCTAGGCAAGATCCAAAATTTCTTTCAAAAGTGTTAGTCTACGGATAGACGTGTTAAAACCTTATAATTAAGAAAGTACGGCTATATTTTACCAAACTGATTTTATTTAATAATGTGCCAGAAGTTTTTATATATATAAGTGTGTGTGTGTGTGTGTGTGTGTGTGTGCGCCTATGTGTATATATATATATATTTTTGTATGTAGTACTTTAGGTCTGTAGTTACTGGTTCAGATTTTTAATTTGGTTTTGTATTTGCTTTTGTCAAGCGACTCTCAGGTGCCCTCTAGTGGATGAACTGAAGAACAGTTTGTGCCGAGAGGCACTGGTCGTCTTTTTACCTATGCCATGCCTTTTTAAAAATGATCACAATTCACACTTTTAGGTCTACATGAAGGATATAAAATTAATGATTATTTTTAAAGAAATGTTTCATATGTTTATGGGTGGATGGATGGTTTAGTCGCTCAGTCCTGTCCGA
Source organism: Neotragus moschatus (assembly GCA_006410615.1). Lineage (NCBI taxonomy): Eukaryota > Metazoa > Chordata > Mammalia > Artiodactyla > Bovidae > Neotragus > Neotragus moschatus. The sequence continues at coordinate 952,751 of SJYA01000112.1, forward strand.
CTCTTGCGACCCCATGAACTGTAACCTGTCAGGCTCCTCTGTCCATGGGATTCTCCAGGCAAGAACCCTGGAGTGGGTTGCCATTTCCTTCTCCAGGGGATCTTCCTGACCCAGGAATCGAACCCGGGTCTCCAGCATTGCAGGCAGATGATTTACCAACTGAGCTCTGAGGGAAGCCTATATTTATAGTCATGCATAATGATAGAGTTTAATATTTATTAATAGTAATAGGTTTTTAGCCTCAGTTTATTTTTTTATTTTAATTGGAGGATAATTGCTCTGCAGCGTTGTGCCAGCTTCTACCGTGCATCAGCATAAATCAGTCACGGGTATACATATGTCCCTGTCTCTTGATCCTCCCTCCTACCTCCCACACCATCCCACCCCTCTAGCTTACCACAGAGCACTGGGTTGCGCTCCCTGGGTCACACAGCAAACTCCCACTGGCCTACTGCATGGAGTGAAGTAAGTCAGAAAGGAAAGACAAATGTTGTGTATTGTGGTAGCGGTCGTTTAGTCCCTAAGTCCTGTCCGACTCTTGTGACCCCATGGATTGTAGTCTGCCAGGCTCCTCTGTCCATGGGATTTTCCAGGCAAAAATAGAGTGGGTTGCCATTTCCTTCTTCAGGGGATCTTCCGGACCCAGGAATTGAACCCAGGTCTCCTGCAATGCAAGTGGATTCCTGCATTGCAGATGGATTCTTTACTGACTGAGCTATGATGGAAGATCCTTGTATACTGGCCTCAGTTTATTTTAGATAACTGCTACTGGAAATTTAATTTATCCTACTCTCTTTTGAAACATCAGCTAAAAGTTAATATCATGGTTTTAATCATCATAAATAAAGCACTAAATATATTTTTCAAAGGACCCATAGGTAGTTCACAGAAAATTATTATTTCTCCCAAATACAAAAAATTTACAAAGTGACAATATAACCCAGTCATATTTTGTTGTTTTATGGAGACTTTGAAATGACATAGGCAGAGAGGTCAACACTTTTCAAAATGTGCTCTGTGAGATACTAGCTCCCCGGTGTGCTGGTGGGAGGAAGCAGGAGCTCCCAGTTGAGAGACATTTCAGAAGGTTAACTCACTCCCCTTATTTTGTTTCCACACTCAGTTCATAAATTTCTTTGATATGCTTTTCTGTGCTACTTGCTTATGGGAAGAGAAGCGGTAGCGAACATGACACGAGCTCTTCAGCTGGCTCTACAGCTCAGGCTATCGCTGTGAACTTAATTGTTAGCATTCCTATTTATGTAGAAACACATATGCATGTGTGTGTGTGTGTGTGTGTGTGTGTGAGCTAGTTAGTTAGCTAGCTAGCTAGCTATTTAATGAATATGGGCATACCAAACGTACCAAACTCTTAATAGTGCTTTATTTCTTGGAGGTATAGCAGGTGGAAGTGAGTAGCAGAGGGTTTCACTTTCAAAGTCATACTTTCTCTAATATTTGAAATTTTTACAATAGGCATGTTTAACTTTTTGTTTGTTTTTTCAGGTTTAAATTTTATAATCAGATATATATGTGTGTGTGACACACATTATCATATTCAATTGTAAAATTTGAAAGATAAAAAAAACATGTCCCCAAGCAATGTCCCCAGACGCACCTCTCAAGCTCCCACACGCCCAGACTAATCCAATCTCTCTTAAGGACAGCCCACCCACCAGCCCATCTCCTCTCCAAAACTCCCCTGCATTTGCTTATAACCAAAAGGCAAAACCGGGCTGGACTCCTGCCTGGTTCCTCGAGCAGAAGCTTAGAGCGCCCCCTTTAGGCTTAAGGCTCCTCAGCACTAACCCTGTCTGTTTCAGAAGATGGAAGCCCCAAAGGTACCGTGGTGTCCGAGCTGAAATCTGCCAGCCCCTTGAGACTGTCTTCTCACTGCTGGTGGTGGTCTTCCCCCAGCAACCTTCTAACTCTTTGTACAAATAGTTTCTCTCAAAAAAAAAAAAAAAAAGAAATAGTTTCTCTCACTGAAAAATAGAAAAGTCATCCTCACAAGACTCTAAATTTTCATTTGCTCTGTTTAATAACTTCCCTCTCCTCCTTTTCTCTTTCTCTACTAGTGCGTATGCACACACACACCACCACCACCAGTGACCACCAGTGTCCAGTCGTGTAAGTACACCCCCCAATTATGGCTGCACTCTCAGGATGCTTACAAAATCAGGTTTCTCAGAGTCACAGAGAACAAACAGGAAGTGACATGTACACACTGCTATATTTTAAATGAATAACCAACAAGGACCCACTGTATAGCACAGGAAACTCTGCTCAATATTTTGAAACAACTTAAACTGGAAAAAAATTTTCAAGAAAAATAGATACACATATATGTATAACTGAATCACATTGCTGTACGCCTGAAACTAGCATAACATTATTAATCACCTATACTCCAATTTTGGAGAATTCAGTGGCACCCCACTCCAGTACTCTTGTCTGGAAAATCCCATGCATGGAGGAGCCTGGTGGGCTGCAGTCCATGCGTCGCTAAGAGTCAGACACGACCGAGCAACTTCACTTTCATTTTTCACTTTCATGCGTTGGAGAAGGAAATGGCAACCCACTCCAGTGTTCTTGCCTGGAGAATCCCAGGGACGGGGGAGCCTGGTGGGCTGCCATCTATGAGGTCGCACAGAGTCGGACATGACTGAAGAGACTTAGCAGCAGCAGCAACATACTCCAATTTAAAAATCAGGTTTCTGCATCAACAGAATGACAACCAGACCCCAGGTCAAGATGAACTCATTAGAATAAATGCTATTCCATGTCTGGAAGCTGGGCAAATTCACCTTGAGACATACTCTATCATTGCCTGCCTTCCTCATAGTGAAGCAAGAATCTAATCTCCAGGCTGTAATAAGTTAACTTTTATTGAACACAACATACACAGGAGGGGCCCTCCCTGGCAGTACAGTGGTTAGGTTGTGGTGCTTTTCACTGCCAAGGGCCCAGGTTCAATCCCTGGTCTGAACTAAGAGCTACACAGCAAAACAAACAAAACAAAAAATCCCATAGGAAATGGTCTCTATGTTTCATTTTTATGTATTATCTCATTTCAACCTCACAATAACCCTCTGAAAGGGGTACTATTCTTCTTCCCCATTTTATAAGACTGAGGTTCAGAGAGCTTAAATAATCAGTCCAGAGGGATACTACATAAATGCTCAGCTTCTTGTAAGCAGGGGACATGAACTTGTGTGGGGTGATTCTTTTGAAAACTTTTAATCAAGGGCCCTGCAGTCCACACCTAGTATGGACTAGCCCCAAGATTTTTCCCACAGTGTGCATACTTCCTGGAATGGGCAGGGTGCCACAGGCTGTCAACACTATACGAACACAAGACGCATCATCCAGGAAGGCCTATTTTCCTTCCAAATTTTTGCGGGGCGACTGGGGCGGGGGGTGGGGAATATCATTTTATCATGAGAAGAATAGATATGTCTAAGAGTATAATGCAAAACTTTTGTGTATTTAGGATAAAAGCAAAAAGAGAAAATCCAGCTAAAACCATCTCTCAGGTGAAAGGTTTCATCACACCACTGTGATGCTTCTCCAGCTTTAGAGTGTGTGCCTATCACCTGTGGGCAGGGCCAGCACAGGTGTGAGACCTCTTAGTACTATCCACAGTTGGCTTAATGCCCTGCTGCCAAAGTCTGGGAATTCTTACTAATTTTTAAACAAGGGATTCTCATTTTCATTTTGTACCGGACCCTACCAATCATCCAGCTGGTCCTGCCTGAGAGTTTTGTTAAAATAACAGATCCTGGTTCATTGTACCTGGGGTTCTGCGGTTCTAACAAACTGCAGGTAATGCTTGCTACTGGTTTAAGACCACACTTTGAGTGGCAAGACCCAGCCTTTCACTTTCATCCACAATTTCTAAAACTTCCTCTTCTTATAAGAACACCAGTCATATTGGATTTGGACCCTCTGATAGGACCTCGTTTTGTCTTAATCTCCTCTTTAAAGGGCCTACCTCCAAATACAATCACATTCTGAGGCCCTAGGGGTAAGGACTTCAACATATGAATGTAGAGGTTGGGGGGAACACAACTCAGCCCACAACAGATACAGACGACAAAACCAAACAGAAATAACGTGTCAGTGGGTCCATACGCAGCCTTTTTTTTGTTTTTGCTGTTATTGTTCTTTATTATTTTTTAAAAGTTTTACTGGAGTACAGTTGATTTACAGTGTTAGTTTCAGGTACATAACAAAGTGAAGCAATTATACATACACATGTATCTACTCTTTTTTAAGATTATTTTCCCATTTGGTTCACTGCAGAGTATTGAGTAGAGTTCCCTCTGCTATCCAGTGAGTCCTCATTATCTATTTTATATATAGTAGTGTATATATGTCAATCTCGATCTCCCAGTTTATCCCTACCCGCCCCCCAGATCCTCTGGTAATCATGGTTGATCCAGGGAATTCGAAGCGGGGACAGAGTCAGCGAGGAAAAACTTATTTATTTAGAAATATAAGATTAGATTAGGAAATAATAGTATAGTGGGAAAATTAAGTGGAGAAAAGAGGCCGAATAACTTGGTTTACGTGGAAAGCCAATAAAATCTCAGGACAAGAGATTTGCACCATCTATGTGGGGCCACCAGCATCCTCTTGAATATTGGGGGGTGCCCCGCCTTGGGCACCCCCTCACGTGGATCTTAGAAGCTGGGACAAGTAAGTAGATATGGTGAGCCTCCACACCCCAGATGGAAATTCAGCCAAAAATTGAGAGGGAAGAAGAAAGAGAGAGAGACACGGGGGAAACCAGTCCNAGCATCCTCTTGAATATTGGGGGGTGCCCCGCCTTGGGCACCCCCTCACGTGGATCTTAGAAGCTGGGACAAGTAAGTAGATATGGTGAGCCTCCACACCCCAGATGGAAATTCAGCCAAAAATTGAGAGGGAAGAAGAAAGAGAGAGAGACACGGGGGAAACCAGTCCAGTAACTGGCCCCGGCCCCTATTGTCCTTCAAGGCCTTTTATACCTTTTTTGATTGTACATAGAGATCAAG
>SJYA01000113.1:0-37179 GCA_006410615.1 Neotragus moschatus
TGTTGTTGTACTACATTTCACTGTTAAGCATGCAAAATTTGTTTCCTTAAGGATTTTTTTCCCCACAGAGAAAATATTAGCCATCACCTGTCATCTCAGATACAGAATAGTGCTATCAGTAATCAATTCAGGTTCAAAGGAGTCTGTGAATCACAGTGTTGAGCCTGCTCAAGGTACTTATCATCTCTCACAGCTCAGCTGTTCTCAACTGCAAGGAAAAACACCACTCGGATATTTTGTTGTCTTTTTTCCCCTAGATGCTAAAACATAAATGTAAGAATGAGGAAGAGAATAATACTGCATCTTTCATCAAATCCCAGAAAGTATCTCCCAGTTCAGGTGATGTGTAAGAATGCAATACAATTAAGTGGAAAAGCATTTTCCCCAGAAATTTTAGAAAATGTTTTTCCTCATTTTTTTNGTTGTCTTTTTTCCCCTAGATGCTAAAACATAAATGTAAGAATGAAGAAGAGAATAATACTGCATCTTTCATCAAATCCCAGAAAGTATCTCCCAATTCAGGTGATGTGTAAGAATGCAACACAATTAAGTGGAAAAGCATTTTCCCCAGAAATTTTAGAAAATGTTTTTCCTCATTTTTTTTGCCATTTGATAAAGAGATGCTAAGTGATTTATAATTAGTGATGAAAAATAGCTGTGAGTAGTCTCACCTGCCCTTCAAGAGAGAGAAAAATGTGGTTTCCTTGGTACTGTTCAAGCTGGAGTGAACTGTTCAATGCAAAGAATTTTAAAAATGGAAATAGCCCCCAGCATTAAAAGCTAAAAGTTGANTTAGTGATGAAAAATAGCTGTGAGTAGTCTCACCTGCCCTTCAAGAGAGAGAAAAATGTGGTTTCCTTGGTACTGTTCAAGCTGGAGTGAACTGTTCAATGCAAAGAATTTTAAAAATGGAAATAGCCCCCAGCATTAAAAGCTAAAAGTTGAAATTTATATGGCTCAGATGGGAAAGAAACTTTGTGCAATGCAAGAGACCCAGGTTCGATCCTTGGGTTAGGAAGATCCCCTGGAGAAGGACATGGCAGCCCACTCCAGTATTCTTGCCTGGAGAGTCCAATGGACAGAGGAAATTGGTGGGCTATGGTCCATGGGGTCACAGAGAGTCAGATGTGATTGAGTGACTAGCACTCGTTCACTCACTCACTTGATTTTTAAAAGAAAAAGCATAGTGTATATGTTCAGATTCACTATTCTCTACCTAATCTGGTAGTTATTTAATATAATTGTATGTAATTCTCATAATCCTCCATGCATGGTATTTTTACTATCATTTTTACAGACCAAAAACAATGGGTTTTTAGAGAGGATAATTAATCTCTCAATGTTTATTGATTACTAAGCACTGCAGAAGGAATTTGTGCCAAGATAGACTTATTTGAAATCTATGCTTGTCCACCACAGTTCACCAAGTCACATATAGAATTTGGTTCAATCACTTGTCATCTGAAAAAAATGCATAGCATCAAAGTTGAAAATTATGTTTTATTTAGTGGACAAAACAGAGGACTTAAATATGGGACACAGTACCTCAGATGACTCTGAGAGACTGTTCTGAAAAGCGAGTCTCAGAGTTATCTGGAGAAGCCAGGATACATAGGAGCTTTTGCAACAAAGACCAGGTAGTCAGAACTCCAAGAGATTACAGTTATTTAAAGAAAATCAGACGTCTCAAGTTAAAGAATTTAGTACTTTTCTTTGTATGAAAAGATGCAAGAGCCTGGGCTCATTTGAAATCAGGGATCTGGGGCCAGTGTCCCGTGCTTTCTCATCCTCATCTCAGCATACGCTGTTGTGAGAAGCTGCAGCAGGTGACTGCTAGATGGCAGGCACCCTGTTTCTATTTCGAGTTCCCATGGGACTCAGAGTTGGGGGACTTAAACATGACGGCTTGATGGTTTCCAGTCCTTTCTTTACTGATATGGCAGGCAACCTTTCTTTTCCTCATTGATACATCCACTAATCCATTTATGAAAAAGACAGTTGCTTATAAGTATTTAAACACTGAACTGCCTGATGGCTAATAAGGATATTTTTGTATTTATCTGAAAGTTTNGACGGCTTGATGGTTTCCAGTCCTTTCTTTACTGATATGGCAGGCAACCTTTCTTTTCCTCATTGATACATCCACTAATCCATTTATGAAAAAGACAGTTGCTTATAAGTATTTAAACACTGAACTGCCTGATGGCTGATAAGGATATTTTTGTATTTATCTGAAAGTTTCATGGACATTATTTATGATGATTAGAATATTAAAATATTTTAAATAATCCCCCAAAGACCGAATTTATCTATTCGTTGAGGAGCTAAGTCATTACATGGAGGAGATAGGTGGATAGACAGATGATAGAAAGATAGACAGACATATAGATAAATACAGAGAGATGACATTTGGAGTGACTACCATGAGGAATCAGGANGATTAGAGTATTAAAATATTTTAAATAATCCCCCAAAGACCGAATTTATCTATTTGTTGAGGAGCTAAGTCATTACATGGAGGAGATAGGTGGATAGACAGATGACAGAAAGATAGACATATAGATAAATACAGAGAGATGACATTTGGAGTGACTACCATGAGGAATCAGGAGACAGATGTGTTCATGAAAGGAAACTGCCCATATGGCCCTTCTTTCAGAGACTTCAGTAAAGATTTCAATTACTTTGTAGCATTAAATACTTTTATCATTGCTTTTGAAGATGACAACACTTTGTGATGAGCCATAAGGAGGCACAGTTTTATTGAGGTAATACTGAAAGCCTACTGAATGTTAAGCATTATTCTAGATGTTAAGAATACAAAGATGAGAAAAATAATGAAAACAATGTAATCCCTGCCTTCAAGAAGATTTCAGTTTAGTAAGGGAGAGGGATGTATAATAACACATAATCGTGCAAATAAACATACAGTCACAATTTTCATAAGATTGTAGAGGAACTATAATAGGATATTTCAATAGAGTTGATAAAAGAGGAGATATTTTAGGTCCAAACAAATACCATTCTGAGAAAATAATATTGAAACACAATACCGAGTATAAAGAGTTAAGCAATATGGGCAGAGAAAATTGCCTGTGAGAAAATCCCCGAGACAAGTGACTGAAGAGAAAGTGAATGTAGACAGAGAATGTAAAGACCAAGGGGATAAATCAAGAAATGAGGCTGCTTAAGGGGGTAAGAGTTTAATCCAACAAAACCTAGAATTTAATGCCATAGCCTTTTCTCTTCCTCTACCTACTGTTTGCCAAACATTGCTCTAGGTTCTGGAATTAAAACACTGAATTCAACAAAGTCCCTGCTCTTATGAGGTTCCTATTCCAGTGAAAAAGAAATAGACAATAAAATGATTACACATATATATGTGTATGTGTGTATGTGTGTGAGGTGATAAATGGTATGAAGACAAGCAGAGCTAGGTAATGGACTGGACCTGAGCAGGGTTGGGTGTATTATAGCTAATGGGTCAAATATGGCCTGTGGCCTGATTTTGTACAGCCTGAAAGCTAAGAATGGTTTTATATTTAACATTTTATATTGTGAAAATAACCCCTTACCCCAAATGCAATGGGGACTTTATGTGGCTTGTGATATCTAAAATATTTACTTCTTGGCCCTTTGTAGTAAATGTCTACCAACCCTGAATTTGAGAAAGAAAGGGGAAGCTATTTTTGTTTCATGGGAGTGGAAGTCCTCCTTGATGCTTGAGCAAAGACCTCTTTGAGGTGAGAGAGAATCTTTTCTCCTAAACGAGGTGATCTGTTTTAGAGGCAGAAAGAACAACGGTGCAAAGATGCTGAAATGAAGGACTTTTGTGCTCCAGAAAAGCTAATCAACCAGTGCTATATGAACAGTGAGTGATAGATGATTATAGAGATTAAGCCAGAACCAATAATATGCTGGGCTTTAGCAGGTTCTTGGATATTATTCCAAGTGTGAGGGTGTTAGGGGAGTGTGTAATTTCCTCAGTTCTGTCTTGTCACAACAAAAATTTGAAGCAACGGATGTTAAAGGCATCGGCACATCACAGCTCTCAGTGTTACAGCTCTGTGGTACAGCTCAGTTTTATTTAGAAAACAAAGGAAAATACACCTTCAAAGCATGAGGGCATGTAAACCCAAAAGACGTGAAGAGAAGAGAGAGAGAGTGTGGGGTGGGGTGGGGGAGAGAGAGAAAGAGAGAGACCCCTCGATCCTTTGGCGCCTCCTTTTATGTTTTTTCCTCCCCCTGGGCCTGCCCTTTGTAAACTGAGCTAGCCAGGAATGCTGTTTGTTCTACCTGAGGTCCTCACTCTGGTCCTTGGACCTTCCTTTGTTCTATTTTTGTGGGCTTTTCCCTTCCTAGTCTTTTAGCCACCGCCATTCTGGACTCCTTTTTCCTATTCTAACTATCTAACAAGGGAAAACCTTTGGATGATTGATGACAAGGAAATCATATGATCTAATTAAATTTTTAAATGAATAGTCATATAGAAAGAAGCTCTAGGGGCCAATGTGGAAGCAAGAAGAATGACCACGAAGTTATTACGATTGTGGAGAGAGAGATGATGTGGCTGGTCCTAAGATGGTAACACTGGAAAAAGTTAAGAGGTGAAAAGTGGTTAGACTCATGAGATATATATATATATATAATATATATATATATATATAATATGTGTGTGTGTGTATTTAATTAAGCTTGGTAGGATTTTATTATGAATTAAATGTGGGGCATGAGAGAAAGCAGAGTAAATGTCAAAGGAGCTTGTTCTGAAAGGAAACAGAAAAATATGATGATGTCAGGAGATGTGTGATTATGGGTATTTTTATTTTGTTTCATTTTTATTTTACATTTTAGAGGAAAATTACTGCCCATGTTTGAAAGCTGGTGAGAATGATTCTGTACAGAGGGGAAACATTACTTTGAAGATGGGGGAGATACCTGTTAGAGTAGAATTCTTTCAGAGATAAGAGGAGATAGGATGCATTTAAAAAATTAGTGATGTTTATCTCAAACAAAGACACAGCCAGTTCCTGTGTTTTAATTGAAGAGGAGGCAGTATGTATATATTTGTGTGCTTATTGATAGTGGGAGAACAGAGAAAGTAACATTGATTATTTTATTTCTTTGAATTCCTAAGCAAGGTCACCAGCTGAATGAGGGGTCCACGTATGGTTAGCAGTAAAAAGCAAGAGAAAAATGTAAAACACATGGCTCCTATAGAAGGAAAATGAATTTGCTAGCTACATAGAGTAAAATAGCTGTAAGGATATCAGGAATATTTTTTGAGCTAACATAGCAAAACACTTGTTTTCCAGCATAGTTAAAAGTTATATTCCTAATGAAAGCAGCTGTTTTGCCCTTTTCCTGTTTGACCATTTTTGTTCCCCTCTACCTAGAGTATATCATGAGAAACGCTGGGATGGAAGAAGCACAAGCTGGAATCAAGATAGCCAGGAGAAACATCAATAACCTCAGATGTGCAGATGACACCACCCTTATGGCAGAAAGTGAAGAAGAACTAAAAAGTCTTTTGATGAAAGTGAAAGAGGAGAGTGAAAAAGTTGGCTTAAAGCTCAGCATTCAGAAAACGAAGATCATGGCATCTGGTCCCATCACTTCATGGGAAATAGATGGAGAAACAGTGGAAACAGTGGCAAACTTTATTTTTTGGGTCTCCAAAATCACTGCCAATGGTGACTGCAGCCATAAAATTAAAAGATGCTTACTCCTTGAAAGGAAAGTTATGACCAACCTAGATAGTATATTAAAAAGCAGAGACATCACTTTGCCAACAAGGGTCCATATAGTCAAGGCTATGGTTTTTCCAATGGTCATGTATGGATGTGAGAGTTGGACTGTGAAGAAAGCTGAGTGCTGAAGAATTGAGGCTTTTGAACTGTGGTGTTGGAGAAGATTCTTGAGAATCCCTTGGACTGCAAGGAGATACAACCAGTTCATTCTAAAGGAGATCAGCCCTGGGTGTTCTTTGGAAAGACTGATGCTAAAGGTGAAACTCCAATACTTTGGCCACCTCATGCGAAGAATTGACTCATTGGGAAAGACTGTGATACTGGGAGGGATTGGGGGCAGAAGAAGAAGGGGACGACAGGATGAGATGGCTGGATGGCATCACCGACTCAATGGACATGAGTTTGGGTGAACTCTGGGAGTTGATGATGGACAGGGAGTTCATGGGATCGCAAAGAGTCGGACACGACTGAGCGACTGAACTGAACTGAACCTGAAAAGAACTCAATTATACGTGTGAGATCTACTAGATAATTTAACCTAACCTGACTTATGTTCTCCTGAAAGCATACTGCACATTGTCTAACCTGTTGATTCTTTACTTAGATAAAAAGCAGTGAGAATGAAGAATTTAAGTGGTTAAAAAATGACTATCCCTCTTCTTCCAGTAGCCCCCTTAACAATTCTTCAGGTAGATCATGCAGGCAGGGTAACATCTGAAGAAAGAATCAGCTGGTCTGCACACTGTGGAGAATGATGCAGAACCCAGCTTCCTGACTCAGTGATTCACTGAGATTCTTCTCCCATTTTCCCCTTTAAACACTGCCATGTCTGAGGAGAATCTTCAGAGTTGGTCTTGGGATATGTTGTTGTTCAGATGCTCAGTTGTTTCCGACTCTTTGTGATCCCATGGACTGCAGCACACCAGTTTCCCTGTCCTTCACAATTTCCCAGAGTTTGTCAAACTCATGTCCATGGAGTTGATGATGCCATCCAACCATCTCATCCTTTGTTGCCCCCTTTTTCTGCCCTCGATCTTTCCCAGCTTGAGGATCTTTTCCATGAATCCACTTTATCCCCAGATTGCCAGCTTTTCTGATTTTTCCTTTCTAATGACACTTGTCTCTCAAGTTATTGACTTTCATTGGTGAGCAGCTGAACTTGAATTCCATGACACTAGCTCTTGAGCTCATGAACTGAGACTAGCATGTTTTATTTTTGTGCAAGTACACACACTGTGTTAATTACAGGCAGGAAGGGCTTCAGGCAAATTGTATGTATGTTGCATTGTATTTTCCATTTGTGGATAGAAGCTATTTTGCACCAGAGTGAAACTTTAGAGACAAAATGTGAGGGAGCACATGTATAAACACAGGTATACAGAAAGGGAGATAAATTGGCACGGATACATATTTGAGGGTTTACAATGTGTCAGATGTTCTATGAGTGGCATGTTTCATTTAATCTTCACAAAACTCCTACAACAGGCATTATTATTCCTTCTTTTGAAAGCACAAGAAAATTTCACCGAAAGAGCATATGATGAGGATTTCCCTGGTGGTCCAGTGTTTAAGGATCTGCCCTACAGTGGGAAGAATGTGGGTCCCATCCCTGATTGGGGAACTAAGATCCCACATGCTGTGAAGCAATTGAGTCCTCATCCCACAACTACAGAGTCTGTTTTGCCTCAACAAAGATCCTGTATAATGCTGAGAAAATCCTGCATGCCCCAACAAAGACCAGACACAGCCTAATAAATACATTTTTTTTAAAAAAGAGGTTATAACCAATAAAGTGGTGTATCCAAAATTCAAAACCAGTCAGTCTTGTTGTAAAGACCATCTGCCTCACAACTATATCATAATCACAGCTTTATTATTTTCCATAAAGACATTTCTAGAAGCATGTGTGTACGTGTACAGTGTGTGTTCAGTCATTTCAGTTGTGTCCAACTCTTTGTTACTCTATGGACTATAGCCCTCCAGGCTCATTGGGCCATGAGATCCTCCAGGCTGGGTAACTGGAGTGGGTTGCCATGCCCTCCTCCAGGGGATCTTCCTGACCCAGGGATCAAACCCATGTCTCTTACGTCTCCTGAATTGCAGGTGAATTCTTTATCACTGAGCCACCAGGGAAGCCCCTTCTAGAAGCATAGTCTCCCCCAAATCCCAGGGTCTCCCATTCATCAGGATCATTGATCTCACATGGGGCTGCCAAAGTCTTGCCTGTATTATCCAATCCCACTTTTTCCTACAACCTCTACTAAAAAGTTAGAAAACCTAAGACTTAATTTCAGAGTTGTTACTTGTGCAAAACAAATGACTAACATTGAGAACAGAAGGGAAAATTCTCCTTTGAACTCTGATTTCCTGGGTGTGGGCTTCTAGGATGACTGGGTCATGAACTAGGCCAAGGCCCCACACTGAGTTCAAAACAATCATTCCTTGAAGTTGTGTGCTTTCAGAAACATTTCTTTCTTCCTTTATAAGCTTACAGGGATGAAAATCTGTTGGATGACATGCAACCTGCCCTTTCAAAGCTCCTTAAGGACACTGGGGATTTTGCAGCCATCTGGAATTTGCTGTCATGCTGTGATTTCTGCAGGTTTGTTTAACTTTTAATCTCTCCAGTCACATCTTTTATTATTCACCCTATGCATAATTTTTGCATTATATAGTCATTTTTTCTCTTTAAAAAAACAGTGGGTTGAAATTGCTCAATTTAATCACAAATGTGATTCTGGAAGAACTCAAAGTCTTAAAAGTTATTCCTTCTTTTACATTTTAAAAATGTATTTTGGCTCTAACAGATTTGTTGTTCAGAAATTAAATCCCATTCTCCTCCAAAGGAATGTAATATAAAAAGGTTTGAATGAGGGCTAGATAATTTCAGGATTCGTTATGAACAACTGAGAGAACTTTAATTTTATTTACTATTTGTTAATGCTTAGATTTTAGCTGTTTGTCTTGTTTCTAAGCCATAGAATGTTAAGACTAAAAAGAGAATTGCTGAGTATATAATTATGGACAGGGCATATGCCCCCAAAATGAGTTTGTTAAAGATTAATTCACAAACTTAATCTGTTTGCCTAAAACTTATTTTTTGAATGGTGTGATGTCTTTTTTCTTTTCTTATAATTTTCATTGTAATAATTTTAATTCTAAAAATACTTTCCAGTTTTTTTACAGCAGTTTCAGCAATTCCTTAGCACCCCCATCATTATTTGCATGGGGGTGAGGTGGTAGGGTGGATTTCATATAACACAATAGCTAACTTTTTATCATTTTATTTTGTTTCATATCTTGAATGTTGTTCTATCTTATTGCATAAATACATCACAAAAGTTATACCACTCTGTTTTGGATGAGCATTTGGTTTGTTTCCAGTTTATATTACTGTAATAATATTGCCAAAAACCATTGCATATATTCTGGTTCATATGTGAAGTTTCTCTAGGATGTAGTCCTTCTAGTTGGGACATGTATGTCTTCAAAGTACATAATTATGCCTTCTTTCCCAGATGGGTGAACCAGTTACACACTGGTGTGTTTGCATCAGATTTATACACTCCAACCATCAGGGTCAACATTTCTCATGTTTCCCATTCTCATTGATACTTGGAACTGATAAGCCTCAAAAATGTTATCCAATCAATATGTCTCTCCAAGCATTTCATTGTCATTTTAGTTTTCATTTCTGTTATTATTAATGAAGTTGAGCATACTTTTGTAAGTTTTATGACTATTTGGGGCATCCTGTTTGTGAACTAGTTCTTTTTTGAGATTTTGGCAGTGCTTTTAGGTTATTCCATCTTCTTTTTATCAGGCGGAGTCAAAATCTAAAAGTGAAACAGTATTAAATTTTTAGAAGAAAATATAGAATTGTATGCTCCTGGCCTAAGGGAATGAAAGATTTTCTGAATGATACACAAAATATTTAATGTAAAGGAGAAGACTGATCCATTAAACTTAAGGTTAGAAATTTTACCAAAGACACTTTAAGTGGAGTATGATATTTCTAACTTATATAACTGAAATAAATGATAAACTCTCACTTTTAGTGATTTAGTGGGCTAGCTCCAACCAATTGAAATATGTCAAAGTCCAAGAGATGTTAGATTTCCTGAGATGGGGGAAGGAAAATGATGGAAAGGAGAATCAGGGCTGTGACTTTACCTGATGACCCTCATGGAAATGAGACTAAGGGGATAGAAGTTAATTTCTAATATCCTCTGGATTTTTTCCTCTCTTCTTTCTTTTCCATTAGCCAACTGGATTTGGCCTTTACTTCTTCAGTTATCCTTGAAGGTCACTTCCTTTTTTATGGAAGGGGATGAATGAGCTATTAGGAAAATCTCACCTTTCACTTGCCCAGAGTTGGTCCACAAGATTCTTTTCCTTTCTTTCTCTCTCTCTCTCTCGCTTTTTTTTTTTTTTTTTTTTTTTTTTTTTTAGTTTGTTTGTATTTATTTTTATAGGCCATATTTTAAAGTCTCTGTTCAGTTTGTTACAATTTTGCTTCTGTTTTATGTTTTGGCTTTTTGACCATGAGGCATGTGGGACCCTAGCTCCCCAACCAGGGCTTGAACCCACACCCCCTGCATTGAAAGGCAGTCTCAACCACCGGATGGACATCGAAGTCCCAGTTTGTATGCATTTTGAATCATAGCTAGAAATATTTCCCTAAACTTTATGTTTTTTACTCATATGTATATGATTTATATTTTACATCTAGAATTGAGATATTTATCGCAGTATACAGTAAAGAATGAATGCAATTTTATCTTCTTTACCATACAAAATTCAGGTGTCCTAGCATCACTCATTGCATTATTTTAATGACAGATATTTTGCAGTATGTCTAACAGAGCTATTTAGTACCTGATGTCCCTTAAAAGCCAAACTCTCTGGCAACCATTGCCTCAGATTCAGCCCTGTTCACTATTGTTTCATTGATATGCCTTAGAGATGGTGTGGTAAGTTTTATGAATTGAATGTGTCACCCCCAAATTCATATGTCAAACATCTAAAATCCAATGTGATGATATTTCAAAGTGGGACCTTTGAAAAGTCATTAGGTCATGATGGTAGAACTCTCATAATATTAGTGCCTTTGTAAGCAGAGATACAGATGATCTATCTCTACCATGTGAGCATATAGCAAGAAGGCAGCTGTCTGTAAATGAGGAGGAGAGCAGTCATGAAGAACCTAGACATAATGACCAGATCTCAGAGTTTCAACCATCAGAACTATGAGAAGTCAATGCATGTTGTCTAAGCCACCCAGTCTATGGTGTTTTGTTAGACTAATCTGAATTGAACTGACTAAAGTCCACCACAGATGTCCATATCCTAAACCCTGGAACTTGTTAATATGCTCTAATATATGGCAAAGTGAAATGAAGATTGCAGATTTATTAAGACTGCCAGTCATCTGAAATTATCCTAAATTTTCTTTTTTTTCTTCAAACTTTAAACTTTTTATTTTGTATTGGGATCTAGCTGATTAGCAACGTTATGGTAGTTTCAGATGAACAGTGAAGGGACTCAGCCATCCATATATATGTATCCATCTTCCCCCAAACCCCCTCCCATTCAGGCTGGCACAGAACATTGAGTAGAGTTCCATGTGCTATACAATAGGCCTTTGTTGGTGATCCAATTTAAACACAGCAGTGTGAACCTAACCTCCCCAAACTCCCTAACTATCCCTCCCCACTGGCAACCATACGTTTTCTAAGTCTGTGAGTCCCTTTCTGTTTTGTAAGTTCATTTGTAGCATTTCTTTTTATATTTCATATATAAGGTATGTCATACAACATTTCTCCTTCTCTGTATGACTTACTTCACTCAGTATGACACTCTCTAGATCCACACACATTGCTGAAAATGGTACTATTTCATTCTTTTTAATGGCTGGCTGAGTAATATTCCATTGTATATATGTATATGCTTTATCCTAATTTTTCTAAGTGGGCCCAATGCAATGACAAATGTCTTTAAAAGAAGAGGGAAGCATAAAAGGTCAGAGCAATTTAACATAAGGACTCAACTCCCTGTGGACATTATTTTTTTAACTGTGCTGGGTCTCTGTTTCGGTGTAAGGGCTTTCTCTAGCTGCAATTAGTGGGGGCTACTCTCTAGTTGTGAGGTGTGGGCTTCTCATTGTGGTGACTCCTCTTGTTTCAGAGCATGAAGTCTAGAGTATGCAGGCTTCACCTTAGGGGTAGTGCATGGGTTCATGCAGTTGCAGCTCAGGGGCTTAGTTGCCTTTCAATATGTGGGAGCTTCCTGGACAGGGATTGACCCTGCTGCCCCTGGATTGGCAGGCACAATCTTAACCACTAGACCACCAGGGAAGTCTATTGTGGATGGATATGAAGGTTGAAGGAGTAGTTAGAAGTTGGAAAAAAACAAAAAAAAAATAGATTTCTCCTAAGAGCATTCAGAAAGAAACTCCATTTCTGACACCTTGATTTTATACAGTGAGATTTGTGTCAGAAGCCAACATACAAAAGATAAGAAAATAAATTTATGTTGCTTCAGCCAATTAAGTTATGGTAATTTGTTACAACAGCAATAGAAAATAAATACATGTAGTCTTTTTCTATTTGGGCTGACTATCCCTTTCTGTTTTCTCCTTTCATTGCACATATATCATTGCCATGTTTTGGGGAAAGAAGAAGTTCTCAAAATGAGAATTTAGTTGATCATCTTAACTGGAGTGCTAATCATTTTCCCTTTAAGTTTTTTGCAGTTGTGAGATGTGTAACTTGGGTGTTACAGGAAGGCTTATATCTATATTGTTACCACATGATTTGATTATTGGATTTTTTGCTTCTGTGTAACTAGTATCGGGTGGAAGGTCGTCCCTCCTTCCTTTAATTTTCTTTTAACCATCTTTGCTTTGCTTTCAGTTCGGTTCCATCACTCAGTCATGTCTGACTCTTTGTGACCCCATGAATTGCAGCGTGCCAGGCCTCCCTGTCCATCACCAACTGCTGGAGTTCACCCAAACTCACGTCTATTGAGTTGGTGATGCCATCCAGCCATCTCATCCTCTGTCGTCCCCTTCTCCTCCTGCCGCCAATCCCTCCCAGCACCAGAGTCTTTCCCAATGAGTCAACTCTTCACATGAGGTGATCAAAGTATTGGAGTTTCAGCTTTAGTATCAGTCTTTCCAAAGAACATGCAGGGCTGATCTCCTTACAGTCCAACACCACAGTTCAAAAGCATCAATTCTTTGGTGCTCAGCTTTCTTCACAGTCCAACTCTCACATCCATACATGACCACAGGAAAAACCATAGCCTTGACTAGATGGACCTTTGTTGGCAAAGTAATGTCTCTGCTTTTGAATATATTATCTAGGTTGGTCATAACTTTCCTTCCAAGGAGTAAGCGTGTTTTAATTTCATGGCTGCAGTCCATATCTACAGTGATTTTGGAGCTTTGCTTTTAGGCTGAAGCATTTATTTTCTGACAGCTTCTCTAGATTGTTTTTCTTTTGAGTTCACTCTGAGTAAGAAATATGAGTTCAATCACTTCTAAGTGAGCAAAATATCCCTTTTGTTTAAAGTTAATCTTGTCTCCATTTACTTTTGTACAATGGGACGTAGGAGGTGTTTTCTAATTAAGTTAATAAGCCATCCAGGAAACCATTTAATCCATCATGGTTAGGCCAAAAATTATTTTCAGTGTATCTTATATTCATATTCAGTATATCTTACTTCCCTTTGAATTCTGCTTTTAAAATTTATATTTATTCCCTTTTGACACAGGTAATAGCAACATCTCCAACAATAGTGACTGTTGTGTGTAATTCTCCTAATTGTATTGGAATATTTCTTTTGACATTCCTATTTTTGGCCACTTAGATTGTCCATCTTTTATGAAATCACTTTGCAAAACTGTCTCAGTCTTCAAGGGCTTGTTCCCCAATTGCTCTCATTGGAGACTCTATGCATTAACAATATGACTCCATATACCTTATTGGATCAGGATCTCTCTGGATGATTCTCTTCATTTTTCTTTAAGTAATAATCTCTCAATAACCTCAGATATGCAGATGACACCACCCTTATGGCACAAAGTGAAGAGGAACTAAAAAGCCTCTTGATGAAAGTGAAAGAGGAGACTGAAAAAGTTGGCTTAAAGCTCAACATTCAGAAAATGAAGATCATGGCATCTGGTCCCATCACTTCATAGGAAATAGANCAGGGTTGGGATTAGTGCCCTTACAAAAGAGGTCCCACAGAGCCCTCTAGTCCTTCTGCCACATGAGGGCACATTGAGAAGACAACTGTCCATGAAGAATTAGGCTCTCATGTAATTTGGTGCCTGGATCTG
Source organism: Neotragus moschatus (assembly GCA_006410615.1). NCBI lineage: Eukaryota > Metazoa > Chordata > Mammalia > Artiodactyla > Bovidae > Neotragus > Neotragus moschatus. Next base: position 14,095 of record SJYA01000113.1, read on the forward strand.
GGACAGAGGTCCATCTAGTCAAAGCTGTAGATTTTCCAATAACCATGTATGAATATGAGAGTTGGACTGTAAAAGAAAGCTGAGAGCCGAAGAATTGATGCTTTTGAATTGTGGTGTTGGTTAAGACTCTTGAGAGTCCCTTGGTTAGCAAGGAGATCCAACCAGTCCATTCCAAAGGAAATCAGTCCTGAATATTCATTGGAAGGACTGATGCTGAAGCTGAAACTCCAATACTTTGGCCAGCTGATGTGAAGAGCTGACTCATTTGAAAAGACCCTGATGCTTGGAAAGATTGAAGGCAGGAGGAGAAGGGAATGACAGAGGATGAAATGGTTGGATGGCATCACTAACTCAGTGAGTAAACTCCAGGATTTGGTGATGGACAGGGAGGCCTGGTGTGCTGCAGTCTATGGGGTGGCAAAGAGTAGGACATAACTGAGCAACTGAATTGAACTGATCTGGGACTTTCCAGATTAGAGAACTGTGAGGGGATTAAGTCACAGACTGAGAACAAGGAGTCCCATGATCTGCCAACCAGAGACAACGGGAAGTGTGGGAACCAGGTGATATAATTTCAGGCTTGGGATCCAAGGCCAGTTCAAGGACAAAAGAAGACTGAAGTCTCAGCTCAAGTAAGCAGGCAGGTAGGAAGGAGATGCATTCTTTTTTATTTTAATCAGTCCCTTAACAGATTGGATGATGCCCAGCCACACTGGGAAAGGTTGTCTACTGAATTCATTGATCTAAAGACTAATGTGATCTAGAAACATCATCATAGACACAACTAGAAATGATATTTAATCATGGACCAGTCAAAATGACACATGAAATTAATTATGACAGATTCTGTATTCATTTTAAAATGTGGTTTTTACCATTATAAAGTAGTTGCATTGGTCACATTTAATGCTTTTTGCCTTGAGTTCTATGTTGGTATCAGATTTGCAAGCTCTTTCCCCCCCCCCCCCTCTGGCAAAATCTTTATGTATTAGTTATTTTCAGCCTATTCAAATTATGGCATTTTAAATGTGTCTCTTATCCATAGTATTATTAGATTTTGTTTTAGGAGCCAATTTTGAAAAATTTTTCTTTACATAAGTAAGCATGCAGATTGGTGACTCTCAAGAAGAAAGTCAAAACATTGGAACAGAAATAACACAAAAGAATAATTCAAGGAAAAGTTCCAGAAATAAAAGACAATATGAATCTCCACTTTGGAAGATCCTACTGGTTATCAGGGGAAATTGACCAAGAAGAAACAACCGTTAAGATATATTCTAGCAAAAAATACAATACTATAAAGACAAAGAAAAAGTTCACAGCACCTCAAGCAAAGAGATAAAATAGATCAAAATCATAAAAGCATCAGAATGGCATCAAATTTCTCTGTAAAGGAAAACATACAATGAAAGGTAATATGGGGCAGAATTTTCAAGAAATTTAAGGAATTAAAATGAAAACTAACGTCAGTTAAAGGTAGTGCAGACTAAGCTGTCCCAATTTCATGGGCATAAGAAAACAGGTTTGAATGTGTCACATACAGGGAGCACTTTACAAATGTTTCTAAGGAATCCTGTAAAGGATGAGCTTAAATTGTCTTCCTTTTCTATCAGTTTTTCTTTGAGTTGTTTTATTTCTTTATCTCATTTTTATTTTCAAATGTCTGATTTCCTTTTCTTCTTCCAAGTCCTTTATTAAGTCTTCATCTGAATCCACTCTCCCTTGGGAACCATGTAATTTAGTCTTTATTTCTTATATGATTTTTACTTTTTCTCATTTTGCTTTCCTAAATCTATTCAATTCTGACTATATTATTTTAATTGTTTCTAGGTTTTGCTCAGTTTTTTCAACTTTTGTATTTCTAATTTGGGTTCTTTTTACATATTCTCAAAATTTTTTGATATTTTCAAAATCTTATTTGAGCAAGTTATTTTTTCTCAGAATGTTCAGTTACAGTTTTCACCTCCGTTGATAGCATTTTGCTAAGACTTCGTCAACAGAAAAGCTTACGCATTTTCTTTTTTTCAGTAGCTTTTGCTAAAATATATGGTCTGATTTTTTTCTAATCTTATTCATTTTTAGGCCATGATATCTGGTTTAGGAGTGCTCATTTCTGTTAGCACCATGCTCTTTTCTGCAGGTTCTTTCTCGAAAGTGTTGCTGATTGAGGGAGGTGTATGAGAAAGGGTTGGTATATCTGGTTTCTCTCTCATTTCTACAGGGTCTTTAATTTCCCCTTCTGATATGCTTTTTTACCTTCATAACCTCATCTCTAAGAACTATTACTTTTTTTTCCCTGCATCTCATTCTTTTCTAGAACTATGCTTCTCTGAGGCTGCCACTTTCAGTCCTGCACACTTCCATACTTTCCTTTAGCCAGTTCTTGAACCACAAGTCCTAAACTGCATTTAGTAATTTACCATCTCACTTTGTGGCAGTTTTGCCTGTGCTTTCCATAAGTCTTTTCTTTCAGTATTATTTCACTAAGTTTTTTTTTTTTTTTTTTAAACTCCTCTCCCTTGCTCCCTTACTCATAGCTCTATAATGAAGAGGAGGCAAGAGTATGCAGGGCATGCTGGGATTTATTTTGTCCTATATTTACAATTAATTTGAAGATTATCATGTTTTCCCTCTTACACTGTTGGTGGGAATGTAAATTGGTGCAGCCACTATTTGGAAAAGTACAGAGTTTCCTTAAAAAACTAAAAATAGAGCTACCATTGTGGTTGTTCAGTCACTAAGTCATGTCCGACTCCTTGTGACCCCATGAACTGAAACATATCAGGCTTCCCTGTTCTTCACTGTCTCTTACAGTTTTGTTCAAACTCATATCCATTGCGTCAGTGAAGCCATCCAACCATCTCATCCTTTGTCACCCCCTTCTCTTCCTGCCCTTAATGTTTCCTAGTATCAGAGTCTTTGCCAATGAGTTGGTTCTTCATATCAGATGGCCAAAGCATTGGAGCTTCAGCTCCGGCATCAGTCCTTTCAATGAATATTCAGGGTTGCTTTTCTTTAGGTTTGACTGGCTTGATTTCCTTGCTGTCCAAGGTTCTCTCAAGAGTCTTCTTCAGCACCATAGTTCAAATGCATCAGTTCTTTGGTGCTCATCCTTCCTTATGGTCCAACTCTCACAGTTAACATATGACCCTGCTATCCCACTCCTGGGCATATACCCAGAGAAAAACATGATCCAAAGGAATATATGTACTGTACTGTTCATTGCAGTACTGTTTACAATAATAGTAATCTGCCTGCAGTGTAGGAGACCTGGGTTCCATCTCTGGGTTGGGAAGATCTTCTGGAGAAGGGAAAGGCTACCCACTCCAGTATTTTGACCTGGAGAATTCCATGAATTGTATACAGCATGATGTCATAAAGACTTGGACATGACTGAGTGACTTTCACTTCACTTACAATAACCAAGACATGGAAGCAACCTAAATGTCCATCAACAGAGGAATGGATACAGAAGAGGTGTTATATATATGCAATGGCATATTAATAACCAAGATCTGAAAGCAACCTAAATGTCCATTGACAGTGGAATGGATAAAGAAGAGGTGGTATATATATATATATATATAATACAATGGCATATTAATCAGCCATTAAAAAGAATGAAATAATGCCATTTGTAGCAGCATGGATGGACCTAGAGAGTGTCATCCTGAGTGAAGTAAGTCAGCTAGAGAAGGAGAAATATGGTATGACATCCCTTATGTATGGAATCTAAAAAGACATGATACAAATAAACTTATTTATAAAACAGAAACAGACTCATAGACTTAGAGAATGAACTAATGGTTGCCAGGTGTCAGGGGAGGGGGAGGATGGGGAAAAGGAAAATTAGGGAATTTGGGATGAACTTGTACTCAGTGCTATATTTAAAATGATAACCAACAAGGACCGACCATATAGCACATGGAAATCTGCTCAATGTTATGAGCCAACCTGGATGGGAGGAGAGTTTGGAGAATGTATACATGTATATGTATGGCTGAATCTCTTTATTGTTTATCTGAAACTATCATAACATTGTTAATCAGCTATACCCCAACACAAAATTTAAAAAAAAATTTAAAGTAGGAAACAAAAAAATTTATCATGTTCTCTATCTCTTGGTAATACTGAAGTTGTTGCCTGTGATGCAATTGTTCTTAATTTTATATTTTGGGGGAGGGGAAGTATAAGGAGGAAAATAAAATTGGATTTTACCAATTTTCTTCAAACCCACAAGTCATTGTAATAAAAATGTTTAAACAATATAAAGAAGACAGAGTCACATTTGTGTCTCTACTGTTAATTCTTCTCCCTGGCACTCCCTAGGTAGATGTGACTACTGTAATTACATTGGTATATTATAGACCATAACTATATTTCAAAATGTAGAAAAATATGCAATATTTTTAAATAAGTAAAATATTCTATACTCAAAGTATCCATTTACCATTAGCTTTTTTTCATTTAATATTTCTTGATATTTCTTGTTAATATATATAGATATATATCATTCATTCAAATGTTCCATGCTATTTCATTGTGTTTAGTGACATAACCTAGGTAAGTCCCTATAGGTAGGCCTTTAGTTTGTTTCAAAAAATTCACTATTATCAGAATTTAATAAAGGTTATTCATCTAAATACTTAAGAGCATAATAATATAAATGATCCATATATATGAGTTGTCTTTGAAGTATACATTAAAAACATGATTGCTGAGGTATAGAGAATGTCTGTTCCTAAATTTAGTAGATGTAATCAAATTGCCCTAGGAAGTAGCTACAGTGGTATAAACTCTCTCCCCAGTGCACTGGCCACACACTTGTAAACATTTGATATTATTCATTGAGACTTACTCATCAATCTGATGGGTGATCTATGACTTATTCTTTGTTTAACTTTTCTTGTTGCTGTTCAGTTGCTAAGTTGTGTTTGAATCTTTGTGACCTCATGGATTGCAGCACTCCAGACTTCCTTGTCCTTCATTATCTCCTCGAGTTTGCTCAAACTCATGTCCACTGTGTTGGTGATGCCATCCAACTATCTCATCCTCTGTTATCTTCCAAATTCCTACCTTAGTTGTACTCTTCTTTATGTTATTTCAACTTTTATCTCTTATTCTTGAATTATTTTTGTACTCTTTTCCATTTCCTTTATAAAATCTTTTGCTTTGGTTTGAAGGCATTCCTTAGTAATCAGAATAGCAAGGTTTTCTTATATCAGTTGACATAGTTCCTCATTCTGCTATCTATTTTTCAATTTTGTTTACATCATGTCTCATCACAAAAGCATTAGTTTCTCAGTCATGTCCAACTCTTTGTGACTCCATAGAGAGAAGCCTGCCAGACTCCTCTGTCCATGGAATTCTCCAGGCAAGAATACTGAAGTGGGTTGCCATTCACTTCTCCAGGGGATCTCCCCACCCTAGGCATCCAACCCGGGGTCTCCTGCCATTGCAGGCAGATTCGTTAACATTAGTGCCACCTGGGAAGCCCCATCTAGAGTATAGGTCTTCATATTCAGTGGAGAAATCATATCAGAGAAGAATCTTCATATGACTGGTACCAATTTAAGAAACATATCATGGCTTGTGCATGCACGCTAAGTCACTTCAGTCCTGTCTGACTCTTTGCAACCCTATGGAGTGTAGCCCACCAGGCTCCTCTGTCCATGAGATTCTCCAGCAAGAATACTGGAGTAGCTTGCTACCCTCCTCCAGAGGATCTTTCTGATCCAGGGATTGAACCTGCATCTCTATGGTCTCCTGTACTGGCAGATGTGTTTCTTACCACTAGTGCCACATGGGAAACCCCCATATGATGGCTTAGTAGACACAAAAGAATTCTTTATGGAGGGAAATTTTAGAGATATTAGGTTCTATGTCTGATATAATATTAGGTCTGTAGTTTCCTTCATATGAAACTCATGTTCAAGTTTGTTTGAGAGGTCAAAAGCTAAGCCCACTGGTTACTGATTGGAATGATGTCTTCTCCTATAATTTAACTGTTTGTACCATCAGGGTCTACCCAGGAAGAAGACTTTCTCAAAATTATGAATACAATAAGGTGTTCCATGAGAGATCAACATTTGGATCCACTGGAAAGTTCATATAATTTAGATAAAAATTAGTTATAAAAGTAAAAACTTCAAATATATCAGTGATTAGGAAAGAAATATTGTATATAACTCTTACTGTGCTAAGAAATATTTACCACCATCTTTACTGAAGACAATAATTTTTGCATTGTTAAGCTATTCTGCCTTCTTATCACTGAATAGAAATTTTTTTTAAACATATGTCAACAGTTGAATGACAGATTTTATTCATGGAGATCTTTATTTCTCATTATCCCTTCTTATGTATTTCTAATTAAAAATGTCATTTGCAAAATCTGAGGTTCTGAGTCTTTTATATAAACTTTTCATGTATAGTTGTCCATAAAAGACAGTAAAACTTGAAATATAGTTAGTGAGTTGATTGATTTGGTAAAGATGGGTTTCACTGACTTTGTTGATATCTATGGATATCAATAAATTTACATTTTCCCTTTTGATCCAAGAATAGTAGCCTATGGATAGGAAATGAGGCAGTTCACATTTTTAAGTAGTGATATTTATTTCAGCTCCTATTGAGCTTTCCTTTTAACTTGCAAGTGTTTCTGAAATTAATATGCTTGAATGGTCTGGAATTCCACCCCAGATAGCATTAAAAGTCCTTTATAACTAGAGTCATATAAAAGTGTGATAGCTAAAAGACAAATCTTTTGTGGTGATATACTATTAGATGATCTGATAATCAGAGTTTTTAAGAAAAAAATGTAGGGCCTTGTGGGGCCTGGATAATCCCATGGAAAGAGGAATTCAATGGGATACAGCCTGCCAGGGGTTGCAAAGAGTCAGGCACAATTGAGCACCCACATGCGTGCACATAGTGCTTTGTGTCTTTCAGATGTATTATAATGTAATTTGGCTGTAATGTACACATTAAAAATATTTCTTGGGAGCTGGAAAGTGGCTAAACATACGTAGGGTTGAAAATAATGCTTTCTCTATAAAATATTTCTTATTATATTAGTGCACAAAAGTTTAAAATGGATCATAACATTTAATCATAAGCACATTAAGATTTTTATTGATGAATTCATCAAAAGAACTGAATTTTAGTATAAACCTTCCTATTAAAAAGGTAGTTTATGGAGAAGGAAATGCAACCCACTGCAGTATTCTTACCTGGGAAATCCCATGGACAGAGGAGCCTGGCAGGCTGCAGCCCATATAGTTACACAGAGTCTGAAACAACTGAGTGCCTAACACTAACACTTTCATGCTCAGGAGGGATTTTCTAACTCCAAGTCACCCTTTGAGGCACTGCCTCACTTTGTACTGCTGTGTGTAAAAATAAGGACAATGGTTAAAAGAAAAAAAAGAAGTTTATTTTATATGTTATTTAACAGGCAAACTCTTTATTTTGATTACTTTCCATAAATCTGCAAAGGATAAAAATAAATGTAAATTTTCAAGTCCATGTTACAAAATTGCCTTAACACTTTTCGTATGATTATTCTGAAACACTGCAGACAGATTTTCTATTTTTTAGTAGAAAAGAAGTTTAAAAAGTAGCTAGTAGAATGCTTGATTCAATAGATGGGTTTCATTGACAATTCTGTTCAAATCTATGGATGCCAATACTGGCCAATCCCTTGACACCTCTATGCCTCAGCTTTTTCCGTACAGAATTGAGATATCATAAATTATAATAAGAAACTATCCTAGGTTCTTGGCTCACAGCTCCCCAAATCTTGGAATTTCCTAAGCAATGAGATCTTAAAGATGTCTGTTATGTTATGTCAATGAGGTGACTTTTGGAAAGCACCTAAGGATGGATCCTGGCTGGCAGTGGAGCCAACTGTGTAATCAGAGGGTTGGAACTTTCAGTCCCACCCTTCCCCCAAACTCTGGGGAGGAGAGAGGAATGAGTGAGAGTGAATGACTAATAACTTATTAGAAGTTATTAAAGAAGCCTCCATGAAACCCCAAAAGAAGACAGTTTGGAAAGTCGATGAGCACCTGGAGATGCTAGGAAAACAGCTGGAGATGTCTGGAGAAGACATGGTGTCCCTCTGGCGTTCAAGAATTCTTCGGTGTTGTGTGAGGGTTTTGCTAGTGGTAAAGAATCTGCAGGACAATGCAGGAGACATAAAGAGATGAGGTTTGATCCCTGGGTCAGGAAGATCCTCAAGAGAAGGAAACAGCAACCCACTCCAGTATTCTTGCCTGGAGAATCCCTTGGATAGAGGAGCCTGGAGGGCTACAGAATCTCAAAGAGTTGGACAAAGACTGAAGTGACTTAGTAAGCACAAACTGTGAGGAAATAACTCCCACCCCACACACACCTTGGAATCGGGTCCAAGAACTTAAGAAACCTCAAATTATTACACATAATATTACCAGCATCAAGGTCTTTTCCAATGAGTCAACTCTTCACATGAGGTGGCCAAAATACTGGAGTTTCAGCTTCAGCATCAGTCTTTCCAGTGAACACTCAGGACGGATCTCCTTCAGAATGGACTGGTTGGATCTCCTTGCAGTCCAAGGGACTCTCAAGAGTCTTCTCCAACACCACAGTNTGGCATCACTGACTCGATGGATGTGAGTCTGAGTGAACTCCGGGAGTTGGTGATGGACAGGGAAGCCTGACATGCTGCGATTCATGGGGTCGCAAAGAGTCAGACACGACTGAGCGACTGTACTGATTGACTGAACTGAGCCATGTATCCACAGCATACATGCATTATGTTAGGGAAGTATTATTTCTCTGCTATGTTGGTATTGCTTTAGCTTCTTTATTTTATATCTGTAGTATGCTTTAATAATGAAATTATAGTAAAACTATACATTTATTGATACTATAAGTTTTTGTATTAAATATAGTCATATTTATTATTGTAATATTTATGCTAAATAATATAAATGTGTTAAAGTGAGATAAATGTTTTTATGTCTGTTATATAGGTAGATAGCTATGTGATTATTGTTATGAATCTGAAGGATCAACTCTTCACTTAGCCACTGGTCCTAAAAACTGAAATTGTATTCTCAGAAAAACAAAAATAAAAAAAGGGTTGCTCAGAAAACCCTATTATTTCATACACAATATCTAATATACAATTAAAATTGAAAAGAAATTTAAGGAAGCAAAAAATAAAATGCATATCATGCAGATAAAATTAGAAGAAACAAATTCCTCAAATATATATATATATATATATTAGAACTAGAATAAAAGGACTTTAAAATAATTCTTCTGCCCTTGGAATTGTCCAAGGGCAGAATACTGGAGTGGGTAGCCATTCTTCTTCCAGGGGGTCTTCCGACCATGGGATCGAACCTGGGTTTGTTGCAGAACTAGCATAAAAAAAGACTTCAAAATAATTATTATATGTATGATCAAAGATTCATAGAAAAAGATGGAGAGAAAGAGAAGTAATATAGAAAACCTCAGCAACGAAATTAGAACCATAAAAACAAAATGTATTCCAATATATAAAAACAAATTTTCTGAAATCTAAAATACAAGCTAACTACTAAATGAACAAACAGTGTAAAAGAATAAATCATTGATATCAATTGAAATTATCTAAAATGGAACAAAAAACAAAAAAAAAGGAAAAGAAACTAATATGAGACAACATTAAGTAAACATATAAAGATGTTATTGGACTCAAAAGAAAAGGAGGGAAGATTGAACAGAAAAATTGTCTAAAGAAATAAAAATGAAATTTTAAAGTGTTAATTAAACTGATCAATCTTTACTTACAAGTAGCTCAGAAAACCAAACCTAAGTACATAGTAGTCCAATAACAGAATATTAAGTGATAGATAAAATCCTAAAATCACTTAATAAGCACACATACATGTACACACATATAAAGGGAACTGAGGCTTCCCTGGTGGCTTGGGCAGTAAAGAACCTGCCTGTGATGCAAGGTGAAGTCTCTCAGTTGTCTCTGACTCTTTGCAATCCCATGGACTGTAGTCTGCCAGATTCCTCCATCCATGGGATTTCCCAGGCAAGAATGCTGGAGTGGGTGGCCATTTCCTTCTCTGGTGAATCTTCCCAACCCAGGGATCAAACTCAGTTCTCCTGCATTTCAGGCAGACTCTTTACCATCTGGGCCACCAGGGAAGCCCAACCTGGATTCAGTCCTCAGGTCAGAAAATCCACTGGGGAAGGGAATGGCAACTCACTCCAGTATTCTTGCCTGGAGAATTCCTTGGACAGAGGAGTCTGGTGGACTTGCAAAGTCCATGGAGTTGCAAAGAGTCAGGCACAACTGAGCAACTAAAGAATCACAATAATGATGGCACTGACTTCACATCTACAACAAATGCAAAACAGAGGACAATGAAATTACATTTTTAAAGCTCACACAAAAGTAATACCACAATTCTCTATCCAGTTAAACATAGTTCAAATTGTTTTTTGGGGTAACTTAAAGCCAAGAGATTTTGTTGTTAGCAGAGTAACTAATACTGTAAGAAAGGCCAACTAAATTTCATCAGCATGAGACCAGTTGAATGGTTCCATTTACAGAAAGGATTGAAATAGCAGGTAAGTGGTGAAAAACATGAATTAGAGATTATAATGTACTCCTCAGTGTAATAACTAAAAAAGAGAGAGAAGGACAGAGAAAGAGAATATCAAGAAATAGAGCTGAATATTATGTAATAACTTTTCATTCCCCAAAAAGCAGGAAAGCAGAATTAAAAGAACATGAAAGAAGGAGTGCTTATAATAAAAGCAAGATGATAGTGGAAGGTTGTCATTATGAACTGTGAACAACACCGGGATTTTTGGCCTCTGGAGAAGAATTTGATCTGGGGCCAGTGACAAGGCTTGATCACTCAGAGTTTTTGTGTAATACATTTTATTAATGTATAAAAGAGATGGAGAAAGCTTCTGACATAGACATCAGAAGGGGGCAGAATGGGTGCTCCGTTGCTAGTTTTTAGCAAGGAGTTATATACATATTAGAAAGCTGCCTATTAGGGAAAGAAAAAGTCTCAAAACAGAGAGTGGCACAAGGCCGGTCACCCACAACATGCATTTTGAGATAGCATTAGCACAAGGTGGATCATCTGGGTGTTAAAACAACTGGCATGAATCTTGAAGAAAGACAGATTTCCAAGCGAATATGAAGTTTTATTAATATAGCTTAAAAGAACATTTCCATGAGTAAAACATACTGGTTTGTTGAGCCATGATCAGTTCTGAGTCTTAGGCAAACTGACTTGAGGGAAGACAGATTCTAAGGTAAATACATAGTTCACTAACATAGCTTAAGGAAAACATTTCCATAAGAAAAATGAATTGATTGGTTAGCTCAAAGTTTGAAAAAAGTTAAGTTCAGGTAGAACCAGGTGTCTTTGTGGTAACATACAATTTTAAAAGAAACCTCCTTTTAATTTTGTATAGAGAAGGGAAAAAGAAACGTCTGAAACTTACGGTCTACTTTTCTCCTTGGGGACCTCTAGCCTTCCTGCCTGTTACCCTCTCAATGTTCAGATNATTTCCATGAGTAAAACATACTGGTTTGTTGAGCCATGATCAGTTCTGAGTCTTAGGCAAACTGACTTGAGGGAAGACAGATTCTAAGGTAAATACATAGTTCACTAACATAGCTTAAGGAAAACATTTCCATAAGAAAAATGAATTGATTGGTTAGCTCAAAGTTTGAAAAAAGTTAAGTTCAGGTAGAACCAGGTGTCTTTGTGGTAACATACAATTTTAAAAGAAACCTCCTTTTAATTTTGTATAGAGAAGGGAAAAAGAAACGTCTGAAACTTACGGTCTACTTTTCTCCTTGGGGACCTCTAGCCTTCCTGCCTGTTACCCTCTCAATGTTCAGATCATTTCAGTTCAGTTCAATCGCTCAGTCGTGTTCAACATTTTGCGACCCCATGGACTGCAGCACGCCAGGCCTCCCTGTCCATCACCAGCTCCCAGAGTTTACCCAAACTCATCTTCATTGAGAAAATGATGCCATCCAAACAGCTCATCTTCTGTCATTCCGTTCTCCTCTTGCCTTCAATCCTTTCCAGCATTAGGGTCTTTTCAAATGTGTCAGGTCTTCACATCAGGTGGCCAAAGTATTGGAGTTTCAGCTTCTACATCAGCCCTTCAAATGAACACGCAGGACTCATCTCCTTTACGATGCACTAGATGGATCTCCTTGCAGTCCAGGGGACTCTCAAGAGTCTTCTCCAACACTACAGTTCAAAAGCATCAATTCTTTGGCACTCAGCTTTCTTTATAGTCCAATTCTCACATCCATACATGACTACTGGAAAAACCACAACCTTGATTAGATGGACTTTTGTTGGCAAAGTAATGTCTCTGCTTTTTAATATCCTGTCTAGGTTGGTCATAACTTTCCTTCTAAGGAGTAAGTGTCATTTAATTTCATGGCTGCAATCACCATGTGCAGTGATTTTGGATCCTCTAAAAATAAAGTCAGCTACAGTCTCCACTGTTTCCCTATCTATTTGCCATGAAGTGATGGGACCGGAGACCACGATCTTAGTTTTCTGAATGTTTAAGCCAACTTTTTCACTCTCCTCTTTCACTTTCATCAAGAGGCTCTTTAATTCTTTTTCACTTTCTGCCATAAAGGTGGTGTCCTCTGCATATCTAAGGCTATTGATATTTCTCCCCACAATCTTGATTCCCGCTTGTGCTTCTTTCAGCCAAGAGTTTCTGCGTATACATTAAATAAGCAGTGACAAGATATAGCCTTGACATATTACTTTTCCTATTTGGAACCACTCTGTTTCTCTATGTCCAGTTCTAACCATTGATTCATGACCTGCATATAGGTTTCTCAAGAGGCAGGTCAGGTGGTCTGGTATTGCCATCTCTTACAGAATTTTCCAGTTTATTGTGATCCACGCAGTCGAAGGCTTTGGCATAGTCAATAAAGCAGAAATAGAGGTTTTCCTGGAACTCTCTTGCTTGTTTGATGATCCAGTAGATGTTGGCAATTTGATCTGGTTCCTCTGCCTTTTCTAAAACCAGCTTGAACATCTGGAAGTTCACAGTTCACATATTGCTAAAGCCTGGCTTGGCGAATTTTGAGCATTACTCTACTAGCATGTGAGATGAGTGCAACTGTGTGGTAGTTTGAGCATTCTTTGGCATTACCTGTTTTTGGGATTGGAATGAAAACTGACCTTTTCCAGTCTTATGACCACTGCTGAGTTTTCCAAATTTGCTGGCATATTGAGTGCGGCACTTTCACAGCATCATCTTTTAGGATTGAGATAGCTCACCTGGAATTCCATCACCTCCACTACCTTTGTTTGTAGTGATGCTTCCTAGAGGCCCACTTGACTTCACATTCCAGGATGTCTGGCTCTAGGTGAGTCATCACACCACTGTGATTATCTTCATTGTGAAGATCTTCTTCGTACAGTTCTTCTGTGCATTCTTGCCACCTCTTCTTAATATCTTCTGCTTCTGTTAGGTCCATATCATTTCTGTCCTTTATTGAGCCTCTCTTTGCATGAAATGTTCCCTTGGTATCTCTAATTTTCTTGAAGAGCTCTCTAGTCTTTCCCATTCTGTTGTTTTCCTCTATTTCTTTGCAGTGATCACCGAGGAAGGCTTTCTTATCTCTCCTTGCTATTCTTTGGAACTCTGCATGAGTACATCTTTCCCTGTCTCCTTTGCTTTTTGCTTCTCTTCTTTTCACAGCTATTTATAAGGCTTCCTCAGACAGCCATTTTGCTTTTCTGCATTTCTTTTTCTTGGGAATGGTCTTGATCCCTGTCTCCTGTACAGTGTCATGAACCTCTGTTCATGTGAAACACAGGTATATACATAATTGGATTAAGATAAATGGATTTAACCTCATTAAAAGAAAAACGTTGCCAACCTTAAAAACAAAAACTAACAAACAAAACAAACAACCTAGGCCCTACTATATGCTATTCGTAAGACATTACCTTTACATATAAATGCAAAAACTAAGTATGACAAAGCTGGAGAGACCACACTGCTACTGCTGTTGCTGCTGCTAAGTTGCTTCAGTCGTGTCCAACTCTGTGCAACCCCATAGATGGCAGCCCCCCAGGCTCACCCGTCCCTTGCTTTCTCCAGGCAAGAATACTGGAGTGGGTTGCCATTACCTTCTCCAATGCATGAACGTGAAAAGTCAAAGTGAAGTCACTCAGTCATGTCTGTCTCTTAGCTACCCCATGGACTGCAGCCTATGAGACTTCTCTGTCCATGGGATTTTCCAGACAAGAGTACTGGACTGGGGTGACACTGCCTTCTCCAGGAGAGACCACACTGTCACACAAAGCTGATATAGATTAACTATTATTACTAAATATAAAATGAGACATTTCATAAGGATAAAAGAGTCAGTTCATCAAAGAGAGAAAATTTTTCAGTGGAACTTTGAATCACGTGAATCAAAAATTCATCAAAATATACAGAGAAATATAGAAATCTATGTTCACAATCAGAGGCTTTTATATCTTCTCTGTATGGTAAAACAACTAGACTTAGTAGACATTTAAATAACAGTACATCCAACAACTGTAGAAAACACATTTTTTTTTGAGTGTGTGTGGAGAGATAATGTTGGAACAAAAATGATATCAATCAATTTCTGAGATTAAAATTATACATAATAAGTTACTATTTACAACAGATTTAAGTTAATAATCTGCAACAAAAAGTTATCTAGATAACCACCAAAGAGTTGAAAGTTCAGTTCATTGGCTCAGTCATGTCTGACTCTTTGCAACCCATGAATTGGGGCAAGCCAGGCCTCCCTGTCCATCACCAACTCCTGGAGTTCACTCAGACTCACACCCATTGAGTCAGTGATGCCATCCAGCATTTCATTCTCTGTTGTCCCCTTCTCCTCCTGAGCCAATCCCTCCCAGCATCAGAGTCTTTTCCAGTGAGTCAACTCTTCCCATGAGGAGATCAAAGTACTGGAGCTTCAGCTTCAGCATCATACCTCCCAAAGAAATCCCAGGGACAATCTCCTTCAGATTGGACTGGTTGGATCTCCTTGCAGTCCAAGGGACTCTCAAGAGTCTTCTCCAACACCACAGTTCAAAAGCATCAATTCTTCAGTGCTCAGCCTTCTTCACAGTCCAACTCTCACATCCATACATGACTACTGGAAAAANTGTGGTCCTAGTGTGATTAGATTGACTAGTTTTCTGTGAGTATGGTTTCAGTGTGTCTGCCTTCTGATGCCGTCTTGCAACACCTGCCATCTTACTTGGGTTTCTCTTACCTTGGGAGTGCGGTATCTCTTCACGGCTGCTTACCTTGGATGAGGGGCATCTCCTCACCACTTCCCTTCCTTACCTTCAATGTGGGATAGCTCCTCTAGGCCCTCCTGAGCCCACGCAGCCACCGCTCCTTGGAAAGTTAAGTAAAGATATTTAAAAATTCCTAGTCAAGGAAAAAAACAAGGAAACTAATTGTATTTTTAAGCAAAAAATTAATGAAAACATAATATATCAAAGCATAGGGTGCAGCTAAAATTGTGCTTAGGAACTAATAAATTTAAAAGCCTGTATCAGAAAATTAGAAATTTTAAAACTCAATGATCTTAGTTTCTATCTCAAGAGGACAGAAATATAAGACCAAAGTAAATCCAAATAAGTCAAAGGAAAGACATAATAGATCAGAAAATGCTAAAACAGAAAACATACAAACAATAGAGGGAGGTGGAGCAGAAAAGTGTTCTTAAAACAGTTCAGCTAGGTGTTGTACTCCTAAAACTTATGATGAAGAAACAGGTCGGAGGACTGTGTAGTTTCCGTGGTTCTGCCTTGCCACAACAGAAAGTTGCAGCAGTCGGCCTGTGTTACGTCTTGGTTATGGCTCAGTTTAAATGGTGGGACAGTGTTACAGCTGAGTTACAGCTCAGTTTTATTTGGCAAGCAAAGAAAAACACATCCTCAAGATGCGAGGGCAGGACAACCCAAAAGAAACAAAGAGAAGAGAGAGGCTCAATTTTGGCTTCTCTTTTTATATGTTTTTTTTTCCCCCCTCCTCCCGTGAACCTGCCTTATGCATGGGCTAGCCAGGAGGGCTGTTTGCTTCTCCTGAGGTTCTCACTTTAGTCCTCACACCTTCCTTTGTTCTATGTTCACAGGTTTTTTCATTCTTTGTCTTTTAGCCAATGCTATTTTGGACTCTTTTTTCCTATTCTAACTACCTGATATCCTGCTCTCAAGAGATGGGAGGCCCAGTTCTTTGGAAATAGAGGCAATGAGCTCTCTCTGGCTACTTCCTGCTGAAAGGGGATGGCTAGGGGCATTGGGCCTTCCCCTCTTGCTAATCTCAAGCCTTAGAGTCCTTCTAGCAGTGTCCATCTAAGGGTGAGTGATAGTTTCCATGGTTGGTTGTAATTTTATATAACCTTATTGAACTGGCACTGCATGTTGTAGCTTGTTGAATTGGGCAGAGACAAAATGGATTAGACAATTAATAATACATGAAACAGTCATAAGCAGCATCAACATGGTAATAACAGAGCCAACTCCAAATTTCCCCTCATCAGGAGAATGATTCCGCCCCAAAAGATTTTAGCCACCCTGATAACTCTCCAGCTTGTTCTTTGAATTCCTATAGGATCTAAATGTTTTTTTCTTGAGGACCGTGAGACTTTCTTTAACTTAGCTGGAGGTATTTACCCAAAAACAAAACATCTCATTCAAGATAGCTCAAGTCCCTCCTTGTTCAGGGATCAGGAGATCTATCTCCTCTCTATTTTGGAGTATAACCCCTGCTAAGCTGTGATGGCTCTTTAGAGCTATCTGGAGAAATCTTATCCACAGAAATTTAATTTTGGTGGTGTTCATTAGAATGGTACTCATTTGTAGCTTTGAATGGGTATCTGAGATCTCCCAGGGGTTCACAGGTGTATTGAGTGTCCTCTTCTGTTTTCTTTTAAGGACTGACCCATGAGTTGTGAATCCAGGAGTCATGTCCTGGTACCTTGACTGCTGTGGGGGTAGAAAGTGTTACAGTATAGGAGCCCAGCATATGGACCCTTCCATGTGAGTTGGAGTTGAGCCTTTAGAGACACATCTTACAGACTTTAATTAGGACTTGAGTCCCTGGAGCATACAGTGATGGTTTTTAGAATCTTTTGGGTCCTGGTTAACACTCTTCAAATGTATATCTTGTTGGAATGGCCCAATGGCCATGGTGTAAGATCAGAGGGTCTCAGCCTCTGGATCTAGGAAGAGGTCATTGACATAAACAAAAGGTGTCCCATATAGCATCTAATAAGGACTAAGACAAAACTGTTCCTTGAAGGTAATACTGGTGCAGAGGAAAGCTGTTGGTAAAGCCTCCTTCCATCCCAGGGAGGTCTCCTGGGTTATCTTTTTTATCACTGATTTTAAGAATTTGTTGGCTCTTTCTACTTTTCCTGAAGACTGAGGCCTCCAGGCACAATGGAGATAATAGGTAATGCCCAATGCTTTAGTGATCTCTTGGGTCACCTTAGAAGTAAATGATGTCCCATTGTCACTTTGTAATGACCTAGACAGAACGATTTCATGGAGCAGTTTTTTACCACCTCCTCAGCCTTCTCAGTCCAGGAGGGAAAGCCTTCAATCCATCCTGTGAATGTATCTATCATGACTAATAGGCATTTATACCCTTGAGAAACTGGCATCTGGGTGAAGTCCATCTGCCAGTCCTCTCCTGGGTAGGTTCCACATCATTGGATGGGTTGGGCCAGATAGGGTCTTTGAGCTCCTTGGGGGTTAACTGGCAAGTGGGACAAAAGGAGACCACTTGCTTTACAGTTGTTTGAAGGCCTGTTCTGAAGGACCTGTCTAGTAATCTCTGGAAGGCCTTTTCCCCTAAATGAGTGGTGGCATGCAAAGAGTTAACCGACTTCCATTGGAGGTTTCCATTGCAGGAAAAGGAGTCTCTACTCTTGGAAATAGCCCATATAATATTCTTGAAAGCCCTCACTCTTAGCTTTAAGAGTCTCACCTTCAGTATATGAAGGAGTTTCTGGCAAATTAGTCTGTGGAACTAAGATGGCAACTCCTATTAGGTCACTGTTATGTAATGCTCCTTTCTTAGCTGCCTGACTAGCTACTTGCTTCTCTTGTGCCACTTTCATGCTCCCTTTTTGATGTCCTTTACAGTGGGAGATTGAAACCTCAGTGAGCCAATGGACTGCTTCCAAAGCCTAAGGATTTGATCACCATATTTGATTTGAGACCCTTGGGTAGTCAAGTGGTCTTTTTCTTTCCAAATAGAAGCATATGCATGTAGTACCAGAAAGGCATACTTGGAGTCAGTGCAAATGACTACTCTTTTTCCTTTTTCTAGCTCTAAAACTCGAGTCAGTAAGCTGAACTATCTGGTGGCAAAGGTTTAGCCTCTATGGTCTCAAAATTGGTGACTACTGTATATCTGGCTCTTCTTTTTTCATCCAAGACAAAGCTGTTTCCATCAATGACTACTGCATATCAGGCTCTTCTTTTTTCATCCAAGACAAAGCTGTTTCCATCAATGTACCACATTTCCTCAGGGATTTGTCAGAGGATCTTCTGACAATCCCTCTCAGGGTTTTTTTTATTCCAGTGGTCCAAGGTTTACAGGCAAGAGTGAAAGGGGAGAGAGCCCTCAGTGGTAGGCAGGAGGATAGCTGGGTTAAGAACCTCAGAAGGGCTATAATCAGGCCTGGGTTTTCCATCAGTACTACTTGATATCTGAGGATCCTTTGATCAGACATCCATAAATTGCTTCTCCCATTCAGGAGTTGTTTCACTTGGTGGTTGGTAAAAATATTTTGTCCCCAAGAGAGAGTTTTAAAGCATCTCCTATCAGGACTGCAATACCTGTAAGATTTTGAAGACAAGGAAAGATCTCTTCACAATAACGTAGTAGGGCACTCAGGGACCACCAGAAACTGGTGGGAAAATATTTGTCCACCCCAGGAACAAAACAGGTGAATCTTTTTGTGATTTTTTTCATGTAGCAACCAAAATGGTACATGTTTGGGAGGACAAGTTTCTGGAGAAGGAGGTCAGGACAGAGTATGTAGCCCCTGTGTCAACCAAAAAATTCTCGGACCTACCTGTCTCATCCAGTTGCACCCTTGGCTCCAGCCCTGAGATTACTATCTTTGACAGCAGGCTGGCTGCAGCGGGTTGCTTCAGTCCTGTTGAATCATCGTGAGGGAAGGCTTGGCGCTTGACATTGAGGCTCCTGGGTCCTGATGGCAGAGTGATGCCCAATGTCCCAATTTTGCACTTGTAGCAAATTGTTTTAGGAGACTTGTCGTGGTTTGGACATTCTTTGGCTCAATGTCCCAATTACTCATTTGTCTCATGCCTTGTCCTTTAAGGACTCGGGGTTTGCCGTGGGCTTCCCTGGAGGGCAGCCAGCATCTGGGCATGCCTGTCTCTTTCTTTTTCTCCCTTTCCTGGGCCTTGGCTCCCATCTCCTGTTCTCTGTTAAAAAAGGTATTGGTGGCTATCTGGACCATCAGGTAAAGAGGCAGCAGAGTCCTGCTACTGTAGCTGTTGTAACTTTATCCTGATGCCTGATGCACATTGGGACAGGAATTTGTCTTTTAAAATCACCTGTCCCTCATAAGAGTCTAAGTCCAGATTGGTAAACTTTTGGAGGGCCTCTTTTAGCCTTTCCAGAAAGGCAATGGGGTTCTCATTGGGCTTCTGAGTTATTGTTGAGACCCGACAGAGTCCCACAAGTAATAGGCTTCCTTCTGTTTCCATGGGAGGACTTCCTCAGGGGTGAGTCTTTTTGAAGCTTATCCTACCCAGTACTATTCCAACCTGAGAATCCGTCATCCCTGGCTCAGGATGCAGATCCCTAGGCAGGCTGAGGCATGACAGTCTCCTGCAGATTGAATCCCCGGGCAGGTCGAGGCATGTTGACCTCCCAAGAATTGGGACCCTGGGCAGGTAAAAGCATGTCAACCTCCTGAGGCCCCTGGACTGGTGGATCGCTGAGCAGGTTGAGGCATGACAACCTCCCGAGGACCAAATCCTAGGCAGGTGGAGGCAAAATAGCCATAAGCCTTAGCCTCTTATTGCTCTGAGGGAATGTAAGTCCCTGATTTCTTCCACTAGTCCCCCTTAAGAACAGCTTAAGGTGTCTCCAATGGTAAACATTTCACTTTAGGTAATAGCAGAAAATGTCAAAGGAGTGGGTTATCTATCCTGTTAGGGACATTAAGAGTATTTTAATAATAAGTGGGGTGGAGTGATGTTGTATACAAGGGGGCAGGGTCCTGGTTGTACGAGTTAGTAAGTGACTTAAGGACAAATTGATAAGAGGCAACAGACCAGATGGCCCATAAAAGTGGAGTGGAGATTTGATCCAGGGGAATGTTTGTGGCTTTAGGAGATGGGTGTTAATGGTTTGGGCCCAAACAGCCTGCAGGGCTAACTCCCAAAGTGGCAAACATTATCCCCGGAAGTCCAATTGCCCTTAAAGGGATGCCACCAACAGATGGTCTTCTAGCAGGCATTATGTGCCTGTCACCCACCATAGCACATCCACTGAGAGATGCTATTGTTGCACATATTGTAAGAAAAATGGAAGATGAAGGCCTGAATATCTAGAGGGATTGGATATTATACAGTATTTCCCTCCCAAGGGCCAGCTATTTTCTGGTTGTCCCTCCAGAACACTCTAAAGGCAACATTGTGGACCCAGACGAGGCTCAGGAGAAAGAGCATGAAACAAGACAGAAAGGGGCAGGACACAACTTTTGAAGAATGACATAGCCCAAGGGCATAACACAAACCGATTAAAATGAAATGGATCCAAGATGGCAGACAAGTCAAATTCAGCTNCACTCTAAAGGCAACATTGTGGACCCAGACGAGGCTCAGGAGAAAGAGCATGAAACAGGACAGAAAGGGGCAGGACACAACTTTTGAAGAATGACATAGCCCAAGGGCATAACACAAACCGATTAAAATGAAATGGATCCAAGATGGCAGACAAGTCAAATTCAGCTAAACATTGATTCTCAATCTGCAAGCTAAAGACACACCCAGAGGCCCCAGGACAATTCCAAGGCACTATCCAAAGACCAAGGAGTAAGTGATTCCTTAATTGTTGGAATGATCCTCACACTCGTTAGCATAAGAAATCACCCAGCCCATAAAAACAAAACAAAACAAAAAACCAAAAAACTTACCACACCACATTCTACGGCCACCACACTCACCCTCTCTCTGATGGCCCACACTCTTGTAAAGTACTTCTCTTTGAACAAATCTACTTACCTATCACTGTGTCTCACTGAATTATTTTGCATGAGACATCAAGAACCTGAGCTTCATTAGGTCATGAAACCAAGCACTATGGGTTTTGGTTGGGCTCAAGTCCTGGTTGGACACGGGTGAGTGACTAAGCATAGCACAGAGTCCCTGCTTTGTGGGTTTGAGTCCCAATCTTAGGTAAACAGTTTCAAACAGTTTAAAATTTTCCCCTTCAGGTAAGATGATTATCTGCCCCAAACTTTGTAAGCGGTGACATAGATGGAGACATAGATTTACACAGAGGAACTGTACAAAAAAGATCTTCATGACCTNCAGAAGTTGGTGATGGACAGGGAGGCCTAGTGTGCTGCGATTCATGGGGTCGCAAAGAGTTGGACACGACTGAGTAACTGAACTGAACTGAAAAACATGCAAAGGCATTCCCATCATAATCTGCTGAGAAATCTGCTAAATATCTGACCTATGGTCACAGTTTTCATTTTTTTGTGCCCAATCCTTGGCACAAAGAATATTAAGGACAGAAGAACCCTCACCTGCTTGGGTAACAGCTACTAAGGCGCAGCAGATAGTAGAACCTTCAAGACACACTGGGTAGTAGCCCCTGCCAGAGTCCTTCATTTACACCCTCTGTTCACAGGGGTTTTGAGGAAACAAGAAAGAAGAGATTATAAAGGAATTAAGATTTTGTTTGCCCTATGTCCTCCCAGACATAGGTGCAAGGACCTCCTACTTTAACCGGAGGTCTTCTGGAATCTGAAACTGAGCTGTGTGAGCTTTCTGGTGAGTTTGTCTTTGCTGGGCTTTTCAACATGCTGGGCTTCTCGTCACTTTCACTGTGCTGGGTTTTCTTTAAGNATAAAGGAATTAAGATTTTGTTTGCCCTATGTCCTCCCAGACATAGGTGCAAGGACCTCCTACTTTAACCGGAGGTCTTCTGGAATCTGAAACTGAGCTGTGTGAGCTTTCTGGTGAGTTTGTCTTTGCTGGGCTTTTCAACATGCTGGGCTTCTCGTCACTTTCACTGTGCTGGGTTTTCTTTAAGTTCAGCTTCCACCATGTGAGCTGAGCTTCTGTTGTGCTTGGCCTCAGCTTCACAGGGGCTGAGCTGAGATCATTTCAGCCAAGTTAAATTGGAGAAATTGAACCATATAAGTTGGAGAAGTGTGGAATTTCCTTGGCTCTGCATCACTGCAGCAAAGATTTGAAAGAGTGGATCGATGCTATAGCTCAGATACAGCTCAGATTTATTAGGAAAAAACAAAGGATAATACACCCTCCAGGACTGATGGCAGACTGACCCCAAAGGAGAGACCTCAATCCTTCTAGGCTTCCTCCTTTTATACAGTTGTCTCCTTCCTACCAAGCCTGTGCTATGCAAATTGGCTAGCCAAGAAGGGGGAGTGTTTGTTTCACTTGATGTTCTCACTCCTGTTCTTGGATCTTCCTTTGTTCTGTGTTTGTGGGCTTTTTCCTTTCTTTGTCTTTTACCCACTGCTATTTTGGACTCCTTTTTCCTATTCTAGCTACCTAACACTACCAATATCAGGAATGAAAAGAAATAGTACAAAGATCTTACAGAAGTTAAAAGATACTGTGAACAATTTTACACCAATAACTTTGATAGCATAGATGAAAGTGATAAGTTCTTTAACAAATGCAACTTGCTAAAACCGACCCAAGAAGAAAGATAATCTGAATTTATTTCCATTAAAAAATAATATAATTTTCATATATATCTATATATATAATCTATATAATA
>SJYA01000113.1:37721-78986 GCA_006410615.1 Neotragus moschatus
CCTGCAATCCCATCCCTGGGCACATATTCTAAGACAACCATAATTTGAAAAGACACACATACCCCTAGGTTCAATTCAGCACTGCTTACAATAGCCAAGTCATGGAAGCAACCTGAATGTCCGTTGACAGATGAATGAATCAAAAAGATGTGGTGTGTGTATAATAATATAATATTCTATATAATAAAAACATAATTATATATATATAATATATATAATCTATATTTTTAAAAATATAATCTATTTCCATTAAAAAAATAAACTCCAAAGGAAAATCCTTCCACAAAGAAAACTAGGACTAGATGCCTTCACTGGTGAATTTTAAGAAACATTTAAGAAAGACACACCAAACAAGCAAACAATAAAACTTATGCAAACAAACAAAAACCCTCTTAAAGAAAACAAAACTGAAAAACTTTTCAACTGTTTTTATGAAGCCAACAACTCTGATCCAAAACCTGGCAAAAACTTAATAAGAAGAAATTATAAACACATATATTTTATCAGCACAAAACAGAGTTTTATAAAGTCAAATTCAACAATTTATAAAGTTTACCATAAAGTTGTGATAAATAAGATAATGAATAGACTTCTGGACAATAAAAAATTGTGAATTAGAAACATCTGTGTGACCAATTTTCCAAAAACATGCCACAAAAATACTTGCACAACTTTATTCTAATAGCAAAATCTTGGAATCAACCAAAATGTCCATTGATAGGGGTGTAAACTAGTTACAGCAATAGAAAGGACCAACACTGCTGAAAAACACAGGATAAAAGCCTCCACAACTATATGTTCATCAAAGACAGAAGAGTGTATACTGTATGATTCTATATTTTGCAGGTAACAGAAAAAAGTAATTTTTGATGCTAGAAATTAGTGTTTTCTTGGAGGCGTGAAGGATGACTGGAAAGAAAAAATGAGAATTTTGGTGATAGCAGTCTCTGCTCTTTATCAGCTGGATGGTGTTTGTTACACAGGTGTGTCCATGTTGAAGTTGATCATGTTAAATCTTCTGATATGTACATTTTACTGTATACAATTATATCTCACTGAAAATGGTTGAAAATTTCCTGATTTAGATGTAATAAATGTCTAAAAAACTGTAGCATGAAAAAAATTATTATTATATTATATTATTGCCTTGTTAATTTCTCTGAAATCACCAAGAAAGATAGTTAATAAATTGATACATGGTAACAGAAAAAACTAAGATCATGGCATCCAGTCCCATCACTTCATGGCAAATAGATGGGGAAACAATGAAAACAGTGACAGACTTTAGTTTCTTGGGCTCCAAAATCACTGCAGATTGTAATGTAGCCATGAAATTAAGAGATGCTCATCCTTGAAAGAAAAGCTATGACCAACCTGGACAACATATTCAAAAGCAGAGACATTATTTTGCTGATAAAGTTCCATCTAGTCAAAACTATGGTTTTTCCAGTAGTCGTGTATGAATGTGAGAGTTGGACCCTAAAGAAAGCTGAGCATTGAAGAATTGATGCTTTTGAACTGTGGTGTTGAAGAAGACTCTTGAGAGTCCCTTGGACTGCAAGGAGATCCAACCAGTCTCTCCTAAAGGAAATCAGTCTTGAATATTCATTGAAAGGACTGATGTTGAAGCTGAAACTCCAAAACTTTGGCCACCTGATGCAAAGAACTGACTTACTGGAAAAAACCCTGAATCTGGGAAAGAATGAAAGGAGGGGGAGGAGGGGATGACAGAGAATGAGATGGTTGGATGGCATCACTGACTCAATGGACATGAATTTGAGCAAGCTCTGTGAGTGGTGATGGACAGGGAAGCCTGACATGCTGCAGTCCTTGGGGTCGCAAAGAGTCAGACACTACTGAGAGACTGAACTGAACTGAACAGAGCATACACTAAAGTATGTCTGTATGCTTTGACATATTTTAGATTGATGGATGGCTAGTTGCATCCATTTGATTCCCAGTAGGAGAGCTAACGATAACTTTAAATTAGTACATTTACAATGATTGGAACTGAAGATTTATTCTCAATCGATGTAGAGTTAATATTTTTCTTTGTATAATTTAGCATTTAAATATGTGACTTAAAGTAAGAACTGCTTGCTTCACTCATATTCAACTCTTCACAAAAATTAAATTTCTTTGTAACTTATAACTGATCTCATTTTATTCTGATAACAGAAGGAACGACAATAACAAAAGTTTAATAATGAAAAGTGACTGTACCGTTAAAAAAAAATCTTCATGTTCATATTATTCTGACAATTTAAAATTCACTTATATTGTGGTTAATTATCCCTTTCTCTTTTTATCTGAGAAGGTGCATCACCACCTTCTCCCACTCATGCTGGCATTTGGGTACAGATAGAATCTCGTACCATCAGCACTACCTTTATCCCCAGTATACCTCCTCACACACAACACCCATCAACACAACACTCTGGTTTATAATCTGAAATTGACACATCTGTTTAGCAACTACCAAGACAGCACACCATTCAGATGAAATGTGTCAAGATTGACATACACTGGATGAACTGGTCCTGCCTAATAATTAAGTTTGAACTTAGAGTAGAACAAACTGAACATATTATACATTATACCATTTTTAATTTTATGTAAGTCAGTCTGAGGGGAAAACAGGACTCTACAATTATTTGAAGGTACTACTTTCAGCAACAATAATGTAGAAATAAATTGATGACAAGGTATAATACACTTTTATTCTTATAAAAAGAGAATACAAATTTAACATAATTTATATACATTTAGCTTTATAATATAATTTCATGCTTCTGGCAATTTAGTGCTTTCAAAGAATAATTGCTTCAAAATTACTTCATTGTTGAATTTCTTATCAATTTACTAAATTTGTTAATTTTCAAAAAAAGAAATGCAAGTTTTTATCATAGCTAGTATCTTGTGACTCTCAGGTTTACAAATAAAAATAATTCTTACACTTTTAAGTCAGTTGTTCATCATTGATATAAATATAATCTCTTTAATATCTACCTTGTTGTCTATCCATCCACACACATACATAAACATATCCATGAAAATATGTCCAATGTATGCTTTTTTTCCTAGATTGAGAATATTCTGATTATTTAGTTGATTCAGAGTTCAATAGCTGAGATTGAGCTATTTGTTGTATTGTTTAGGAATATTTGATTCTTACAAGGGAAAATAGGAGAAATTCATAAGCTCTATTAAGTGCAGATAAGAAGTCAGGAAGTAGAACATGTATGAGTTAAACAGAGAGATGGTGGGAGGACTAAGAACACTGATTATTCATGAAGTATTAAATATGCATGAGGCATCAGAAGCGCTAAATAATAGGATATATTAAATAAACATGAGCCATATGAAACACTCATTATTCATGAGGACTTAATTCAGTCACCCATTCATGATACCCATTTTGGCCCTGACAGTTCTATGCTCAAGAAATTCACAGAAAACTTGTGGCTATTCAGCAAGTTAATTGGCAAGCTATTGCTTTCAGCTGGGTAAACATGTTTTGTGTATCTGTGATAAAGTAAGAGTATATTATTTGCCCTGGGTGTCTTCCTCAGGTGGGCTCCCTTGCTTGAACCCTGACTGTCATTCTGGGAACCATATCATCACAGGGAAGGTAGACGGGCCAATTGTGTACCATGGATTGTGTACCATGGATTCAGGTAGTAGAGTCCTTCCAAAGCACTTGCATTCTATCCTAAATAAGATAAATCCTTACTCTGGCTCTTTCTCCTTGCTTTATGCTATGTGTATTATTTAACAAGAATCACGTTAACATTGTGGTTCAGGCATTTTAATTTGGTCTGTGAACCTTTCTGTTCCTGACCTCTAAGCTTCCTTGTTAGTGTATTTGGATATTACTATTGCATCCAGGGAATTCTTCACCCAGCAAGGGTACCAAGTCTTACTGCTCTAATTAGTACTGTCCTCTTAGTTAAGCTGTTGGCAGAGAATGGAATCAGTATTATTTTCGGGTCAATAAATACTGCAGTTCTTAGTTCTTTTCATCTTCACAGATCAACTTAATTTTCTTTTCTTTTCTTTTTGAAAAATTTATTTATTTTAATTGGAGGCTAATTATTTTACAGTATTGTAGTGGTTTTTGCCATACATTGACATGAATCAGCCATGGGTTTACATGTGTTCCCCATCCTGACAACTTAATTTTCAAACACAAATCATTTTGTTAGCACAGGTAGACATAAACACATATCTATATCTGTCTATTTATCTATCTATACATATATGTATTGTGCTTAGTTGCTCAGTTGTGTCCAACTCTTTGCCACCCCCTGGACTGTAGCCCACCAGGCTTCTCAGTCCATGAGGATTCTCCAGGCAAGAATACTGGAGTGGGTTGTCATGCCCTACTCCAGGGGATCTTCCGAACCCAGGGGTCAAACCCAGGTCTCCTGTACTGCAGATGGATTCTTTACCATCTGAGCCACCAAGGAAGCCCTAAATATATATACGATCAGGGTGTAAACTATCAATGCTCCAGGATTAAACACAGACAAATATGTACACACAGAGAAAACAGTAAAACAGAAAACTGTATCTGGTCATTGTTGCAAGTGAATAAATTTGTATGTGTAGGTCATCATAGCTAAGACTCATATGTTGACCTGAATTAATCATGATTATTCTTTTTCAAATGATGCCTTGATGTTAAGTAGAATTGCAAATGTTAGCTTTGTTGACTCTGGGACAGAAGGATGTTCCTCACAGTCAAAGCACAACACTCCAGTCTGCTTTTCAGCTGGGAGCTCCTGCTGATATAGCATTCTCACTGAGGTCAGAGAACTCCTCTCCTGGGAGTCAGAGCTTTCTAGGTTAAACTAACCAGTCAGAACTGGTGTCCAATTCATGACCTGGGTGTCTTGAGCAACATGACAATACTTTTTACTGTAGCTGCTTTTTTATTGTAGCTTTATATTGCTTTTGATAAGTTTAAACTATGATTAAATACATGGTCTAATTTAATTTAAAAAGACATTATCAAAATAACTGAAAAGTCCATTAAAATGTGGTGTGGCTTATGTTTGCTTCTCCTGAAATGCTAGCTTGCTGCAAGTGTTTTGTAACTATTTTGTGATGATGTCTCAGTGTCCCAATTGCCCCCTGCAAGATTATCTAGTTCTACGTCTTTTTCCTCAGAATCTTCTTTTGAGATGTAAACGTTTCCCAGAAGTAGCACAAACTAAAAATAAATGTGAACACTAATATCTGATAAGTAGTTGAATAAAAGCTGTTATTTAGTGATAATGTATTTCTAACACTAACAATTTAGATCTGACTAGTCTATCAATAAAAAGAAAACAATTTTTTTCCACAACATTTCACTCCTTTTTTTGGAATCTATTGTTAATTCTCCGTTTGGTTTTAACTTTTCCAACTGTATGTACATGTATTTATGAATATATATATATATACACACATGCACAAATACATATAGTCATAATCATTATGTCATTTTGTTAAGTATATTTTATAATACTGAATATAAACATAAAATAAAATTAATTTAAATACTTCTGTAATATATATTTATGCTAATTTATATATAAGTAANATATATATATATATACACACATGCACAAATACATATAGTCATAATCATTATGTCATTTTGTTAAGTATATTTTATAATACTGAATATAAACATAAAATAAAATTAATTTATATACTTCTGTAATATATATTTATGCTAATTTATATATAAGTAATTTTCCTTATAATGCATATTTACTTACATTAATACAATAGAATGATAGATTACCACCATAATGTATCAAAATTATCTGTAAAAGTTTTTTCTCAAATTTTTGCATTTTCATGTAATCTTTTACTTTATCAGATCCTTAACAAACAGCAAGTTTATAATATTTATTAATCTGATTTGTCAACAAATAATTTCACTAAATGTGTTATGTGATCTCAGTTTAGGTTTATGTTTACTAAAGAAAAGTTGTAACAAAGAAATAACTCTTCTTATATTTTTAGATATTTGTTTATGTTTATTTTTGGCTGTGCTGGGTCTTTGTTGCTATGGGTAAGCTTTCTCAAGTTGTGGAGTGCAGGGGCTACTCTCTGATTGTGGTGTCTGGGTTTCCCCTTGCAGTGGCTTCTCTTGCTGCAGAGCACTGGCCGTAGTAGTGGCAGTGCATGGGCTCAATAATTGTGGCACATGGGCACCAGAGCAGTCTTAGTTGTTGTGGCACATAGGTCTAGCTGCCCCACAGCATGTGGGATCCTCCGTGACTAGGGATTGAACCTGTATCCTCTGCATTGCAAAATGAAGTCTTAACCACAGGACCACAAGGGAATCCTTCTTGTAGTTTTAAATCTTATGTTGAGTATCTACTCTGTGCAAGGAATTTTTGATATTTAAAGACAAATATTAAATATGCCTTATTCTCAAGGAGTTCATAAACTTTTATGACTGTATGTACCTCAGAGAGTTGGAAATACTTTGAAACTAGATAAAGATGGTGGTTGTGATCTTAGGTGTCCTCAGCCTGCAGCTGCTTAAAGTGGGGCTTCAATTCCCAGCCAGAGATTGAGGCCACGTTGCAACAGTAAGAACACTGAATCCTAGCCACTAGACCAATGGTCAGTGACAAGGCCGTGGCCTTTGACATTACAGAAAAAGAATTCCCATGAAGACAGAAAGTAATGAAACAAATAAAGCTGTTTGTTAGGAGGAAAAAGAGTGCATGTGGATAGATATGCAGGAGGAATCAGAGAGAGCAGCACCTCGTGTTAGCTTGAATCCCCTTCATGAGAGATTTCTTCCAAGTTTTGTTTGTTCATTCATTTTGATTTGCCTGGTTCAGAGTCCATATTCGGTATATCTCAAGATTCTTTCATGTGTGAAAATGCATCTCTTAGCCAAAATGGATTCTGCCAAAAAGGCCTATGCAGAGTTATCATCTGTTAGCATCACTTCCCTTTTGACCTCCAAGGAGCTTTTTGCCCATGTGTAGTCAGGGAGGTCTCTGGACCTTTAGAATAGAAAATATGTGGTCCTTTGTCTCCTATCTTGGCAGGGCCCAGCCTCCCCCCTTGATTGTCCTGCTATTTTCATCTTGGAGTATTTATCCTGGGGACACCATCTACCTCCTACAGTGGGACTATACTAAGTATCATCAAATTGTTCATTTTTAATTACTTAACTTTTAAGTGTGAATTTCACCTCAAAGTATTAATAAAGAAAAAAGTGCTAGTACAGAGAGAGAAACATGGAGAGGAAGTATATCACAGGTACCCATTGCTCTGTAATGATCCTTTGATTTCACTTGAATGAACTTTCATTTAGATTGAAGCATAAGGAAGTTGGGTATCATAATGATTAGAAATTGAAATTCACCACTATATCACAGGTGACAAGTAGGATACCTTCAGCACAAATAACAGAAAAGCTTACTCAAATGGTTTAAGCATGTGGCATTCATCATCTTATGTAATCTGAAATTTACTAGTACAGTATCCAAGTTCAGTTCAATTCAGTTCAGTCGCTCAGTCGTGTCCCACTCTTTGTGATGCCATGAATCACTGCACGCCAGGCCTCCCTGTCCATCACCAACCCCTGGAGTTCACTCAGACTCATGTCCATCGAGTCAGTGATGCCATCCAGCCATCTCATCCTCTGTCGTCCCCTTCTCCTCCTGCTCCAAATCCCTCCCAGCATCAGAGTCTTTTCCAGTGAATCAATTCTTCACATGANTT
This sequence comes from Neotragus moschatus, assembly GCA_006410615.1. Classification (NCBI taxonomy): domain Eukaryota; kingdom Metazoa; phylum Chordata; class Mammalia; order Artiodactyla; family Bovidae; genus Neotragus; species Neotragus moschatus. The sequence goes on from SJYA01000113.1 coordinate 45,465, forward strand.
TTCCAGGCAAGAATACTGGATTGGGTTGCCATTTCCTACTACAGGGGATCTTCCTGACTCAGGGATTGAATCCACGTCTCTTGCATCTCCTGAATTAGCAGGAGGATTCTTTATTACTCTGCCACCTAGAAAGAAGTTAGTAAATTGTGACACAGATCACTTACTTTTCTTCCATGTGTCTCTTCGTCTTCTAGTGCACTATTATGGTTCATTTGGTTCTCATTAGTGGTTTCAGTCTCTGCTTGCATTATATTTTCTATAATTACATTGGTAAAAATCAATCCTAAGTCAAGTCCAAATTCAAAGATACTACCTCCTAAGGGGGACTTCTCTGATGGCTCAGACAGTAAAGCATCTGTCTACAATGCGGGAGACCTGGGTTCCATCCCTGGGTCAGAAAGATCCATTGGAGAAGGAAACAGCAATCCACTCCAGTACTATTGCCTGGAAAATCCCATGGACAGAGGAGCCTGGTAGGCTACAGTCTAGGGGATCGCAAAGAGTCAGACATGACTGAGCTAGCTCACATCATACATGTGACATAAGAATTAGAAATATACATGTCGTTTTAAGCCTTTGGAGTTTTGGTATTGTACATATCCATCCTGTGCTATCCAATCCCATCCTAATATGGACAATGGTATAGTTATTGGAAGTGAAGATGCCCTGTCAGAAGCCTAAAATAGCTGGCGTGGTTTTATTTTAATTGACCAGATGATAAACAATTAAGAAATTGATTCCTGAGAATGAAAGTATAGCAGCCTATGCCAGGCAATGGCAAAATGTTTAATTAAACTCATCAGATATAACTTGGAAGTCAGAACATTTGCTTCCTGAACTTTTAGAAGATATTCTAAAGTTGAATTTTAATACTGTGTATTGATCACTTTTGACTGGATTTGACCTGGTATTACATGAAAATTATAAACTCAGAAAATAGATTGTTTTCAGGGAAAAATAAAGAGTAATGAAATTTTCCCTGGAGGTTCAGTAGGAAGGAATCCACCTGCCAATGCAGGAGACATAGGTTTGATCCCTAGTTGGGGAAGGTGCCACATGCCATGGAGAAACCAAGTCTGTGCACCACAACTACTGAGCCTACGCTCTGGAGCATGAAAGCCACGATTACTGAGCCCACATGCCTCTATTACTGACGGCTGTGTGCCTTAGAGAGAGTGCTCTGCGGCAAGAGAGGCCACTGCAACGAGAAGCCTGTGCACTGCAACCGAACATTGCCCCTGCTTGCTCCACCTAGAGAAAAGCCCACCCAGCAACAAAGACCCGGAACAGCCAAAAGTGAATACATAATAATAATAATAAATAAAGTAATGCAGAAATCTGAAAAATTCATGACACATATTATGAAGCAGTAAAAAGCCTTTTGATTCTTACAGCAGGAGATAAAATCATGAAAATATGGGAACAACAAAGGCCTTTGAAATTCAGCCTGCAATCTAAAGTCAAATTAAGAGTGTAGCCTACTTTCTTATTACTAAAACTTCTTACCTGATTAAGACGATTCAGGAAAATATAGCAGTATAATGGCATGATGACAAGTAATACCTGTCAGTGCATAAAATAATTTAGGTCATGAATCAGAGTAAGGGTATAGTTTTTGCCAGAGACGTCTGAGAGCTTAATTTGAGAGAGGTTTTCAAAAAAAAAAAAAAAAAATTAAAGATACCAGAAAAAAAAAAAAAAAAACAGAAAGATAGCTGATCTGAAAGCTATTAAAAAAAAAAGTAACTGGCAGATGGAATTGACTAAATTCGCGTGGCTATGTATAGAGATTGCAGTGCTGCTAAACAGACCACGAGTCTAGACTTGAAAATTCCTGTGACTCTGAAAATAAACAGCTTTTGGGACTCTAGTCTGCTGTGAGAACAAAGGGAACTATAAAGGCTGGGCATATTCCCCAGTAACTATCAAGGATGAGGGCAAATGAAATGTGCCTGTATTAGTCAACTCACTGACATTAACAAAATATCATTGACTGAGTGGCTTAAAACAGTAGAAATTTGTTTCCTCATAGCCTTGGAGGACAGAAGTTCAAGATCACTTTGGCCCTGAATGACTATGTGGAACTAAGCTTCCACATCTACCCAATAAGGATGAAAAGAAATGTTTACATGAAGAGCCACTGAGGCCCTTGGTTATATAATATGAGTAAAACCTACTTGGCCTGTCTAATGTAACTAAATTTTACTGAAAATTTTAAGCATGTATTCTCAATTAAAAAAAAAATAATCTATAATTTTTGTTTTTACTGCAGTGAAATAAAACTGGTAATAATAACAAAAAGCAAATTATTTTTAAATTAAAAACAAATTCTACCCTAGAAATAAGGAAAATCATGNTTGGTTATATAATATGAGTAAAACCTACTTGGCCTGTCTAATGTAACTAAATTTTACTGAAAATTTTAAGAATGTATTCTCAATTAAAAAAAAAAAATCTATAATCTTTGTTTTTACTGCAGTGAAATAAAACTGGTAATAATAAGAACAAAAAGCAAATTATTTTTAAATTACAGAAATTAAAAACAAATTCTACCTTAGAAATAAGGAAAATCAAGCTAAGTCTACAAATTAAACAATGTAAATGAAGGAAAGGAGTAAGTGAAAACTGTGAATTGCAATGTGTCAAAGTTGCCCTCGGAAGAGATACATAAATTTGCATATAAATTTGCCCTCAGAAGAAATATAAGAACTAAACAAATTTAATAAAGAAAAATATAAGAGAAAACAAATCAGTGAACAACAAACATATATTATCTGGTAATTTATAAGATATGTATTCATATTAACAATAATCAAGTGAAAATACTACGTTCAATGATAATTGTAACTAGGAAATGCTAACTGACAAAACAGTGTGATTTTTTTTAATATTGGCAAAAGTTGTAAGATATTCAGTGTTGGTAAGAGCATGAGGATATAAATTCAATAAGCATTCATTGAGCCTGCCATATACCTGACAATTGGAATGCCACATAAGGAACACAGAAAAAAGTCCCCATCTCTGTTAAGTTACTGAAATTATAGTTATGTTTTAGAGTTTATTAGAAGCTGAAAAGTGTTAGGAAGAGACATAACATAAGAAAGTAAAAGAAGGAATTACCAGCGGTAAAATGACAAGTTATATTTTGATGTACCCAGGGTCAGTGTTGATAATGGATTTCCCACATGGGCTCAGTGATAAAGAATATGCCTGCCAATGCAGGAGACGTCAGTTCAATCCCTGGGTTAGAAGATCCTTTGGAGCAGGAATTGGCAACCCACTCCAGTATTTTTTCCTGGAAAATCCCATGGGCAGAAGAGACTGGTGGGCTACAGTCCATGGGGTTGCAAAAGGTGGACATGACTGAGTAGGCACATGGAATACTGATAATAATTAATTGCTTTGGAAATTCAGAAGAATTGCTGACTGCCAAGGTACTGGAGCAAGGTTTGAAGACCTTCTGCTAGCCAAGTGTTAATCTGATTGCTGGGTCAAAGGGTTCCTTGGGAAGAGGCAAGATGACTGGAGGGAGTCGGAAGGCTTGGGGTAAATGCTGGTTACTATACAAGTATGAAATTATTTTCATATTTTATGAATTAGTATGAACATATGCTTATTTAATATCTGCATAGTACTAAACTTGAAATAGATTGAAGGAGATCTTTATATTTGAGAAATAATGAGATGCACTCAGAAATAAACGCAACTCTATTTACATTCTGAATATACCATCTCTCTAGTTCTCTAGTGAAGTTGCTCAGTTGTATCCAACTCTTTGCAACCCCATGTACTTTAGCCTACCATCCTCCTCTGTCCATGCGGTTTTCCAGGAGTGCGTTGCCATTTCTTTCTTCAGGGGATCTTCCCCACTCAGGGATTGAACCCAGTCTCCTGCATTGCAGGCAGACACTTTATCATCTGAGCTACCAAGGAAGCCCCCTAGTATGAATATAGCATACATTCACTCAAATACAAACATAACTATACCTGCACACAATCTATATAAATCTATAAAATCATTAAACAAGTGAAAAGTGAAAGTCATGTTCAACTCTGTGAATCCATGGACTGTAGCCTGCCAAGCTCCTTTGTCCATGAAGTTCTCCAGGCAAAAATACTGGATTGGATAGCCATTCCTCTCCAGGGAATCTTCCCAACCCAAGGATATATGGTATCCTGCATTGCAGGCAAATTCTTTACCATTTGAGCCACGAGGGAAGCCCCTGGAGAGGCATATAAGCATATATCATACTTGTAAAAAATTATGCAAAACTGAAAACAGTAACTGATTCTGGGAGATAAACATGAAATGAAAGTTGAGAGACAATTTTAATATGAATATGAAAGACAATTTTTAACTTCTTTATCGCTACTAGTCTTGCCTTTTTATAAGCACAGTGCAGTCATTTCTGTATCACCTGTGTCAATGAAAATATAAAAATCTTTGTTACATGTGTTGAATACGCTGTTACCCAAATTGAGAGAAAAAATGGACTAAGCAGATCCAAAATTTAAAATCAAGCAAAATGAATAAATATTTTATTGATATTTGTTAGCAGAAGCTCACAGACTCCTAGAGGAATGTAAAAGTGACTGAATGTCAATTTGTTGCAAAGAGGCTGCTTTTGCAACACATCAATGTCACTTCATCCCTGGTTATTTTGTTTTCAGAGCAGGCAGTGGTTCTGCAGCTCATCAAACACAATGAGCATCTGTTCTTTCAAGTGGAGAGAATCCTGCAGAGGTTGAAGAGCATTTTGCTGACAAGTGTTTTATGCAATACATCTTAGATACTGCCCAGACGATGACGTGACATATTTCTAAGGGCACTTCTACATGTATATCATTTTTGCATTCTATAACAATCATTAGCCTCTAAGACCCAGTATATGATAGGCAATTGGAGATTGAAAAAGAAATTAGATCACTTGGCCTTGTTAAGACAGATTCTGTTTTTGTAGTGATGATTATATTTGCTATGTTTTGCTGGATTTGCTTTGTGTGTTTGGACTAAAATATATGTAATATGAGGTATATAAATGATGTAACAGATTTCACATTGATCATGAACAGGTACTATGAAAGTCTTTGAGTCACCGAACTTTTCTGTATTCAGTATATTTCTTGTCTGTAAGGTAGAAGCAAATTTCAAGAAGGGAAGTTTGCTTTAAAACCTTCTAGGATCTTATTGAAAAGATAATTAAAGATCTTAGAGACTGACTTTGTGCCTAAGAAAATGGAAGATCATAAACACAGTAATTTGTTCTAATTACATAACAAGACTTTGGTGATGGGATAAGAACTGAGACTTAAATCTGCATGTGCAAAAAGTATTAATACCTCTTTTTTAGATAAAAAATTAATGCTTATTTGTCAAAGATGATATGATAAAACTAAGCAAAAGCCATTAAAAAATATGTTAGTCATGAATGCTATTCAGCAAAAATGTGGCGTTTTTCTCTTCTAGATGTTATTTTTCAGTTGCAAAGTAGTGTCTGACTCTTTGTGACCCCACAAATGGCAGCACACGAGTCTTCCCTGTCCTTCACCAAGTCCTGAAGTTTGCTCATATTCATGTCCATTGAGTCAGTGATGCCATCCAGCTATCTCATCCTCTGTGCCCTCCTTCTCCCCTCAATCTTTCCCAGCATCAAGGCCTTCTCCAATGAGCTGGCTCTTCACACCAAAGTATTGGAGCTTCAGCTTCCTCATCAGTCCTTCCAATGAATATCAAGATTGATTTCCTTTAGGACTGACTGGTTTGATCTCCTTGCTGTCCAAGGGACTCTCAAGAGACTTCTCAAACACCACAATTCAAAAACATCAATTCTTTGGTGCTCAGCCTTCTTTACGGTCCAACTCTCACATCCATACATGACTACTGGAAAAAAGTATAGCTTTGACTAGATAATCCTCTACATAGAGGATGGCAATTCACTGCTATTAAAGAGAGACTTTATTTATTCAAAATAAAAAAAAAAAACCACCCTCTGAAAACATGCAATATGTATACTTCTGACTAAAAATGTGGAGCCTGGATACAATTTCAGTTCAGTTCAGTTCAGTCGCTCAGTCGTGTCCAATTCTTTGCGACCCCATGAATCGCAGCATGCTAGGCCTCCTTGTCCATCACCAACACCTGGAGTTCACTTAGACTCACGTCCATCAAGTCAATGATGCCATCAAGCTATCTCATCCTCTGTCGTCCCCTTCTCCTCCTGCCTCCAATCCCTCCCAGCATCAGAGTCTTTTCCAATGAATCAACTCTTCACATGAGGTGGCCAAAGTACTGGAGTTTCAGCTTTAGCATCATTCCTTTCAAAGAAATCCCAGGGCTGATCTCCTTTAGAATAGNACACACACACACACACACACACACATACATAGTTTTTGCCAGACATTTGTAGACTGTCTAAATGTAAAGATAATTAAAGTCAGGTATATTTTCAACTATTGTTTATAGCCCTAAATTTTGTTTTCTCTTGTTGATAGTCTTGCAATATGATTGCTGGAACACATTTGTGGTCTATATCTCTAAATTTTTCTATTATGTTTTATATCTCTTTTACTTATTGTTGAACATTCTAGAAGGTTTTTACCTTTAAAATTGCAGATCATCAGTAAGTGTATTCTCTTACCTAGACATTCTGTTGAAGTTTTAAATAGAGAAATTATGTTCAATTTATAACTATTTCTTATTTTCTGATTGTTCTCCTTTTGGAGAAGTTAGTTGTGGTTTTTTTTTTTTTTTTATTACAGCATGCTCTTGATTTAATACTTATTATATAGCATTATATTTTTATGCTTGTGTGTCCAAGCTCAGCCGCTCAGTTGCTCTGACTCTTTGCGACCCCATGGACTGTAGCCTATCAGGCTCCATTGTCCATGGGAACTCTACAGACAAGATTATTGGGATGAGTTGCCATGTCCTCCTCCAGAAAATCTTCCTTACTCAAGGATTGAACCAGTATGTCTTGAATCTCCTGCACTGGCAGACAGATCCTTTTACTACTGAGACACCTGGGAAGTGTATTTTTACTCAGACTCGTAAATCTAGCTTTTGGTTGGATGATTTGTCTTTGTTGTCCTTAGTATATTTTTGTTTGATATATTTTGCATTTCTCAAGGTTTCTCTTTTGTTGTGATTTTATATTTGAGAATACCAAAAAGTCTCTCAAAAAACCAAACGAGCAAACAAACAAACAAAAAAAGTAAAAGATTGAAAATAAGAAAATAGTTTACTTGAGGTCTTAAAAACTGCAATTCAGTATACTCATCTTTGAGTTAAACCAAAGAGGGTTCTGGGGGAAAGAAATTGTCAGGGATTTATAAAAACAAATGCCATGAGACTGTACTCTGATACCAGAAGGGAAATATTTGTCTTTAAGCAATGTCTATCATGACTTGTTTTAGGGTAAAGATTTCATAAGTATCTTTAATTCAGTTCAGTTGCTCAGTTGTGTCCGACTCTTTCAGACCCCATGGACTACAACACCCCAGACTTCCCTGTCCATCACCAACTCCCGGAGTTTACTCAAACTCAAGTCCATTAAGCTGGTGATGCCATCCAACCATCATCTCGTCCTCTGTCGTCCCCTTCTCCTCCCAACTTCAGTCTTTCCCAGCATCAGTCTTTTCAAATGAGTCAGTTCTTTGCACCAGGTGGCCAAAGTATTGGAGTTTCAGCTTCAGCATCAGTCCTTCCAATGAATATTCATGATTGATTTCCTTTAGGATGGACTGGTTGGATATCCTTTCTGTCCAAGGAACTCTCAAGAGTTGTCTCCAACACCATAGCTCAAAAGCATCAATTCTATGACACTCAGCTTTCTTTATAATCAATTCTCACACCAATATATGACTACTGGAAAAACCATAGCTTTTACTAGACAGATCTCTGTTTTCAAAGTAATGTCTGTTTTNGGTTGGATATCCTTTCTGTCCAAGGAACTCTCAAGAGTTGTCTCCAACACCATAGCTCAAAAGCATCAATTCTATGACACTCAGCTTTCTTTATAATCAATTCTCACACCAATATATGACTACTGGAAAAACCATAGCTTTTACTAGACAGATCTCTGTTTTCAAAGTAATGTCTGTTTTTAATATGCTGTCCATGTTGGTCATAACTTTTCTTTCAAAGGGCAAGCATCTTTTAATTTCAAGGCTGCAGTCATGATTTTCAGTGATATTTCATTTCAGTTCAGTTCAGTCACTCACTTGTGTCAGGCTATTCGTGACACCATGGACAGCAGCAAACTAGGCCTTCCTGTCCATCACTACATCCCCTTCTCCTGCCTTCAAGGTTTCTCAGAATCAGGGTACTTTCAAATGAGTCAGCTTTTTGCATCAGGTGGCCAAATTATTGGAGTTTCAGCTTCAGTATCAGTCCTTCAAGTGAATATTCAGGACTGATTTCCTTAAGGATGGACTGCTTGAAACTCCTTGCAGTCCAAGAGACTCTCAAGAGTCTTCTCCAACACCACAGTTCAAAAGCTCAATTCTTCGATACTCAGCTTTCTTTAGAATCCAACTCTTACATCCATATGTAACAACTAGAAAAACCATAGTCTTAACTAGATGTACTTTGCTGGCAAAGTAATGTCTCTACTTTTTAATATGCTATCTAGGTTGGTCATAACTTTCCTTCCAAGGAGTAAGCGTATTTAATTTCATGGCTGTAGTCACCATCTACAGTGATTTGGGAGCCCTCTTCCCCTAAAAATAGTCACTGTTTCCACTGTTTCCCCATCTATTTCCCATGAAGTAATGGAACCAGATGCCATGATCTTGGTTTTCTGAATGTTGAGCTCTAAGCCAACTTTTTCACTCTCCTCTTTCACTTTCATTAAGAGGATCTTTAGTTCTTCTTCACTTTCTGCCATAAAAGTGGTGTTATCTGCATATCTGAGGTTATTGATATTTCTCCAGAAATCTTGATTCCAGCAAGCTTCATCCAGCCCAGCGTTTCTCGTGATGTACTCTGCATATAAGTTAAATAAGTAGGATGGCAATATACATCCTCGATGGACTCCTTTTCCTATTTGGAACCAGTCTGTTGCTCCATGTCCAGTTCTAACTGTTGCTTCGTGACCTACATACAGATTTCTCAAGAGGCAGGTCAGGTGGTCTGGTATTCCCATCTTTCAGAATTTTCCACATATTATTGTGACCCACACATTCAAAGGCTTTGGCATAGTCAATAAAGCAGAAGATGTTTTTTTCTGGAATTCTCTTTCTTTTTTGATGATCCAGTGGATGTTGGCAATTTGACCTCTGGTTCCTCTGCCTTTTCTAAAACAAGCTTGAAAATCTGGAAGTTCTTGGTTCACATATTGCTGAAGCCTGGCTTGGATAATTTTGAGCATTACTTTACTAACGTGTGAGAAGAGTGCAATAGTGCAGTAGTTTGAATATTCTTTGTCATTTCTGTTCTTTGGGATTGGAATAAAAACTGACCTTTTCCAGTCCTGTGGCCACTACTGAGTTTTCCAAGTTTGCTGGCATATTGAGTGCAATACTTTCACAGTATCATCTTTTAGGATTTAAATAGCTCAGCTGGAATTCCATAACCTCCACTAGCTTAGTTCATAGTGATGCTTCCTAAGGCCCACTTGACTTCACATTTCAGGATGTCTGGTTCTAGATGAGTGATCACACCATTGTTATTACTGGGTAATGAAAATCTTTTTTGTCCAGGTCTTCTGTGTATTCTGCCACCTCTTTTTTATATCTTCTGCCTCTGTAGGTCCATACCACTTCTGTCTTTTATTGAGTTCATCTTTGCATGAAATATCCACTTGGTATCTCTAATTTTCTTGAAGAGATTGCTAGTCTTTCCAATTCTATTGTTTTCCTCTATTTCTTTGCACTGATCACTGAGGCAGGCTTTTTTAAATCTCTCCTTGCTATTCTTTGGAACTCTGCATTCAGATGGGTATATCTTTCCTTTCCTCCTTTGCTTTACACTTCTCTTCTTTTCACAGCCATTTGTAAGNTCCTATCTCTTCTTGCTATTCTTTGGAACTCTGCATTCAGATGGGTATATCTTTCCTTTCCTCCTTTGCTTTACACTTCTCTTCTTTTCACAGCCATTTGTAAGGCCTCCTCAGACAGCCATTTTGCTGTTTTGTATTTCTTTTTCTTGGGGATGATCTTGATCCCTGTCTCCTGTACAGTGTCAGGAACCTCCATCCATAGTTCATCAGGAACTCTGTCGATCATATCTAGCTCCTTCAATCTATTTCTCACTTCCACTGTATAATCATAAGGGATTTGATTTAGGTCATACCTGAACGGTCTGGTGATTTTCCCTGCTTTCTTCAATTTCAGTCTGAATTTGGCAATAATATGTTCATGATCTGAGCCTCAGTCAGATCCCAGTCTTTTTTTTTTTTTTTTTTTGCTGACTGTATGGAGCTTCTCCATTTTTGGCTGCAAAGTATATAATCAGTCTGATTTTGGTGTTGACCATCTGGTGATGTCCATGTGTAGAGTCTTCTCTTGTGTTGTTGGAAGAAGGTGTTTGCTATGACCAGTGCATTCTCCTGGCAAAACTCTGTTAGCCTTTGCCCAGCTTCATGCTGCACTCTAAGGACAAATTTGCCTCTTACTCCAGGTGTTTCTTGAATTCCTGCTTTTGCATTCCAGTCCCTATAATGAAAAGGACGTCTTTTTTTGCATGTTAGTTCTAAAAGGCCTTGTAGGTCTTCAACAACCATTAAACTTCAACTTCTTCAGCATTACTGGTTGGGGCATAGACTTGGATTACCGTGATATTGAATGGTTTGCCTTGGAAATGAACAGAGACCATTCTGTTGTTTTTGAAATTGCATCCAAGTACTGCATTTCAGAGTCCAAATATAAAGTCTGTCACTGTTTCCCTTGTTTCACCATCTATTTGCCATGAAGTGATGGGACCAGATGCTGTAATCTTAGTTTTCTGAATGTGAATTTTAAACCAACTTTTTCACTCTCCTATGTCATTTTCATCAAGAGGATTTTTAGTTCCTCTTCACTTTCTGCCACATGGGTGGTATCATCTGCATATCTGAGGTTACTGATATTTCTCCCAGCAATCTTGATTCCAGCTTGTGCATCATTCAGTCCAGCATTTCTCATGATGTAGTCTGCATATATGTTAATTAAGCAGGATGACGATATACAGCCTTGATTCCCTTTTGGAACCAGTCTGTCATTCCATGTCCAGTTCTAACTGTTTCTTCTTGATCTGCTTACAGATTTCTCAGGAGGCATGTCACATAGTTGGTATCCCCATCTCTCAGAATTTTCTGAAGTTTATTGTGATCCACACTGTCAAAGGCTTTGGCATAATCAAGGCAGAAGTAGATGTTTTTCTGGAACTCTCTTGCTTTTTTGATGCTCCAATGGATGTTGGTAGTTTGATCTCTGGTTCAGTATCTTAAATACCTTATTTTCTGGCAGATGTTTTGTATGCCTTCATTAGGAAAACAAGTGGTGGAAATTTCAAATTCCTCCATGCTGAGATGTCCATAAGGCTCCCAGCTGATACAGTGATAAGAATCTTCCAGCCAATGCTGAAGAGGTCCATAAGTCATACCTCTTCAATGTCCCCTCAACCTCATTTTACTTTTATTTTATTTATTTATTTATTTTGGCCATTTGCCTTATGGGATCTCAGTTCCCTGACTAGGAACTGAACCAGGTCATGACAGTGAAAGCCCAAATCTTAACTACTAAGCCTCTAGGGAACTTCGTCAACCTCAGTTTAGAGAGCTCTTCTAGCAATGCCAACTCTATTTTGATTTTTCTTCTACAAAAATAGAACTCTAAGAAGTATATTTTCCCTGTGGTTGTGCTAGCTTTTTATTCTTCTAAATTAGCTTCCTCTGAGTTTCATCTGAGCACACATGGTCTGTCATGAGTAGACTATATTGATGCTCCTGTGCTGAAATGCTCTAGGGTAATGTTACATTATTGAATGGAGGAATGTTTAGATTTTTTTTCTTTTCATCTCTTTTCCCTATAGAGGTCTGCAGTGACACTTCACCATGTTTTACTTTTCAGCCATATATGCTCCCCTTGAAATATTTTGCTGTGGTTAGAAAACAAATCTCACAGCTTGAACTTGGAAGCAACTGCTGCTTTTTATACTGGAGGGAGGGTGTAGTTCTAGCCCCAGTCTTTGTAATGGTCTACTATTTTTTCAACTATACTAGCAGTTCTCAAACTTTTTAGTCTTAAGATTTATTTCTATGCTTTTATTTATGTGAGTTATCTCTGCTGTCTACCATATTAACAGTTAAAACCCAAAGCAATTAAAAACCAAAAATATACAAACACATTTCATTAGCCTTCAGAGCAATGATGTCATCATAACATGTAGTCTCTGAGAAGTTTTCCACTATACAGTATGAGAAAATGAAAGTGAAAAAGATAATGATAATACTAAATGTTTATATTATTTCAAAAATAGTCCCTAGATCACAGGTTAAAAATAACTGAACTCTGTTATTCAGTGGTTTAGCTAGAGTAAATCGTGCTTTATAGGTAATATAATTTTTTTTTTCTGGCTCATTTTCTTTCCTCATTGTCATTTCTAGAATTTATTCTGGATCTTTACAAGTTATAAGTGAGTGGTATGTAGCAACATAACTGACCCCTCTCTATCCTGCTTCACTTCATCCATGACCTAAATGTTGATAGATACACCACACATTCCTGCATGTCTTATCAGTCTGTTCTGAGCTTAGACTCTGTTGGAAAATAATGGCTGACAGAAGATGACACGGTTGGATGGTATCACTGACCCAATGGACATGAGTTTGAGCAAACTCAGGGAGATAGTGGAGGATAGGAAGACCTGGTATGCTGCAGTTCATGGGGCTGTAAAGAGTGAGACATGGCTTAGTGAATNCTTAGACTCTGTTGGAAAATAATGGCTGACAGAAGATGACACGGTTGGATGGTATCACTGACCCAATGGACATGAGTTTGAGCAAACTCAGGGAGATAGTGGAGGATAGGAAGACCTGGTATGCTGCAGTTCATGGGGCTGTAAAGAGTGAGACATGGCTTAGTGAATGAACAACAATAACAACTCTGTAGCAACCATCTTTATTCTGGTTTGATTTTTTTTCACTTTGCTACATGTTCCATCAGTTTTATCCCATCTGTTTTGTGTTCTCTTGCAATCAGTGTATTTTTTCTCATCCCCAGCCCCTGGCAACCACGGATCTGTCATCACTATTGTTTTGCCTTTTTAAAAAGTCTTAAAAAGATATAAACATATAGTATGAAGCTGTTTGTGACTGGCTTATTTCATTTAGCATAATGCCTATAGGATTCATGCATGTTGTGTATAAGAGTAAGTTTTTGTTTGCTTTTGCTTAGTAGTTGAATCCATTTTAATGCTTACTGATAGACATTTTGGTTGCTTATCAACTTTTGCTATTCTGAATAAAACTGTAATGAATATTTTGTACAGATCTTAATGGTGACAGATTTTCATTTAACTAATTTGTTTTTTTACTATACTACTTTATTATTTTGATTTTGAAGTGATTTGCCATCTGCTGCAAACATAAATCTTTTTTTTTTCTTTTTCATTTCAATAAGGGGATATAAGATGAAATAGAGGTATTAAATATATTGATCTGAAATAGAAAATTTTGATACAAGGTCAGTTACAATTGAGGAATTATTCTTTAGGGCATTTTGAAAAATTTCAAAGGTACTGGGAACATTTTATTACAAAGGATTACAACAAAAAAACCAANTTTCTCCCAGCAATCTTGACTCTAGATTGTGCTCCATCCAGCCCAGCATTTTCATGATATACTCTGCATAGAAGTGAAATAAGTGGGGTGACAATATACAGCCTTGATGTACTCCTTTCCTAATTTGGAACCAGTCTGTTGTCCCATGTCCGGTTCTAACTGTTCCTTCTTGACCTGCATTCAGGTTTCTCAGGAGGCAGGTAAAGTGGTCAGAGTTGAATAACCAATATATTGTTTATTCAGAAACAGTTTTGTTGTCATTTACAATGATGATTTTAATTTCTGTTGCCTTAACACAAATCAAGCCAGTGAGAGCTGTGTGAATAGTTATATTATTTTTTCCCATCCTACACTCAGAAGGGAGTAACAAGTTTCACTGAAGATTGTCTTTCAATATCAGTAAAAAGTATCAATATTATGTAAGCTCAATCTTAAGCATGTGTTTTTAAAATATTCTGTATGATGAAACCAAAATATCTTAGTAGAAAGCCTATATGCTGCATACTGACATATGATGGCTACCTAAATGCACATGTGCAGTTCTTTTGAGTTGAGAGTAGAGTGATTATTTTTGTCATAGAAGAGTATTTTCCCTGGATGAAACAACTAACAGACAAATTATGCTTATTCAGACTTGAGTATTTAACATTTTCTTGAATGTAAATAAAGTAAGTCAATTGCTTAAAAAATAATAAGATAATCTGTTGCCAATAATAAAAATTGAAGTTTTAACTGATATAAACTGTACCTTGACTATATCTCGATTAAAAATGGAAATAAAAATCAAGTGTTTGAGTGAAAAACTAAAATGTTGGAAAACTGGTTTCTGCCACTGTGAATCTGATAGTTTCCCAAGACATAAAGGCTTCCTGATAAGACTGTTGATTATATTAATAAATTTGCCTCTTAATGATGTGTAAAAATATTAATATTTGAAAGAATTTATGCTAAAATTTGGAAAAGTCATCCAAATAACAAAAATTTCTTGAGATAATGGAAAATAACTTAAATACTTACCATGTCTAGAATGTTTGTGAAATAAAAAAGGAAAAAAGATTTTCAGATATCTAAGAAACTAAGAAGGGTTCCCCAGTGGTAAATAATCTGCCTGTGACAGGACACAGAAGACCTGGGTTCAGTCCCTGGTTTAGGAATATCCCCTGGAGGAAGGAATGGCAACCAACTCCAGCATTCTTGCCTGGAGAATCCCAGGGGCTGAAGAGCTTGGCAGGATTACAGTCCATAGGGTCACAAAGAGTCAGCTACAACTAAAGCGACTTAAGCACCAGCAAGAAGTTGAGAAGAACCAAAATTCTAGATAGTTAAAATATATGAGGTCACTGCAAAATTTCAAGATAAATAAATAAAAACTTAGGGGATAAAAGGAACATAAGAAGGAAACTACTACACAGAAATTCAGGGCACTCTGCATATGAAATTAAATTTTATCACTTAAACTTAGCTGAAATATCCTAAACCACTATTCCTGGCATCTTTTATTACAAAATAATTATACTTTTGAATTACAGCACTGAATATTCTTTTAAGAATTACTGATAGTTGGTGTCTATTTTCTTCAACCAGCTAAAAAGTACTGAGGAAAAGAGGAGTTAGATTTTATGTCTTTTTTATTTTTTCTTGAGCTTATATTGATGTTATTTTCTAAGCCACCTGTAAGTTTTGTGAAGCACTATTCAGTTTCCATGGAGTCTCAAAGTCACCGATATGGCAAGTACTACGATATATATAATTAAGAGGCATTTTCCTATNGAAAAGAGGAGTTAGATTTTATGTCTTTTTTATTTTTTCTTGAGCTTATATTGATGTTATTTTCTAAGCCACCTGTAAGTTTTGTGAAGCACTATTCAGTTTCCATGGAGTCTCAAAGTCACCGATATGGCAAGTACTACGATATATATAATTAAGAGGCATTTTCCTATGTGAAAGAAGATTCAATACTAGACTGCCTAGTTTATTTTCTCTCCATGCTTGTGACTGCCAGCTTGGATATTATCAGAAGAGGCCTTCTGCTGCTCTGTTGTTGATTTCCAAAATAACAGTTCATAGAACTAAATCAATTATAAGAAGAGATTAATTATTATAGTCAATCACCTAGCTCAGTAGATCACTGAGGTCTCTATTTTGAGTTGCGTAGAATTTGGCACTGGGCTTCCCTGATGGCTCAGTGGTATATAATCTGCCTGCAATGCAGGAGATGCAGGAAATGAGGGTTTAATCCTTTGGTAGCGAAGATCCCCTGGAGGAGGAAGTGGCAAATCACTTCAGTATTCTTCCCTGGAAAATCCCATGGACAGAGAAGCCTGGCGGGCTACAGTCCATAGGGTTACAGAGTTGGACATGACTGAGCGACTGAGCACGCATAGAATTTAAAACCCAGTGATTGCATCATGGCAGTTAGTTCCATGTACTATACTTAGAAATCCAGGAACATACTGAATACTCAGGATTAATAGACAGATTTCTTCTCATTTTTCATTTAAATATGACTTGCATATTAGATATAAGGAATTCTCTAATTCAAAAGTGACTTCAAGGTGAATTCCAGAACAGAAGTAATTTACTTATGCTAATATCAGCTAACATATACATACATAAGAAATCTCAAATAACTGTCAACACTTAGTTACCATAAATTTTTCCTAAGGCATTGAGGCATTGATGCTGGTTAGAAATATTTAAACTTATTATAGTAACTCTTTTTAGTTTAAAAATGATTAACATAAACGCTTAATGCAATTCATCTATATTTATTGTTTTAAGTAACAAAAGTAATTTTTGTATCATTCTCATCTTCCAACTTCTCTTTTCCCATTCCATATCTTCATTGTCACCATTATGCACATGTTTTTAAAGCTAACAGAGTTTTTTCTTTTTACCCCAACTGAACAAAATGTGAAAACACTACTATTAAGACATCTTCCATACCTGTGCTGAATCGTGTACCGTTTTCTAGTTCTTCCACTGAGAAAATGTTTAACTTGCATGATTATTTATTTTCTACAGTCTCTAGTTTCCTTATGATTAATTGAGATTAGTTCATGGGATAGATTAAAACATTGTTACCATATCAAACATTAACATGGAAATATCTATAAATACTGCATATAATTGCTTTTTAATATTTACATTTTTCAGTGCCAATGCCTGCATATGCTTTAAATAAAGCAACAGAGAAAGGAATTAAGAACACATGACAGGATGAAAGTCAGAGACATCAATATCAATTTATATTTAGCCTAACACATATTCAAATGATTGAACACAGAAAGAATGATAAATGTGTGCCTGCATATATACATATTTTATACAGCTGTGTCCTTGAAAAGGCCTATGACACCTCAAGAGCAGTGAGAATACCCACCATCAGCTCTTGGTTTCTATATATCAGTCTCCAAGAAAATTGCTCCTTAAAGAAGTCACTGGTTTTAGCCCTGGGAAAGGAAAACACAGAATGAGCCTGGCTACTTTGTAGTACCAGCAAGTTAAGAGCTCAAGAAGCAAGGGGATAGAAGCATGTAAAAAGATGCAGGAACCAAATTGAGAGACATTTCCAGGACCAAAGCTGAAAAACTTAAAGATATCTTTGAGTATATACATATATAAATAAAAAATGCATAAATAAAGATAAAGGAAAACAAGTTCATAACAGAAGGTTTCTAAATGATATATGTAGANCAAGTTAAGAGCTCAAGAAGCAAGGGGATAGAAGCATGTAAAAAGATGCAGGAACCAAATTGAGAGACATTTCCAGGACCAAAGCTGAAAAACTTAAAGATATCTTTGAGTATATACATATATAAATAAAAAATGCATAAATAAAGATAAAGGAAAACAAGTTCATAACAGAAGGTTTCTAAATGATATATGTAGATTCCTCTCCAGTGGATAAAGTTTGATTCTCCCATCCCTTGAAGTAGGCTAGGCTTAGTGACTTGTTTCCAAAGAAGAGAGTAAAGAATGAAAAAACAGTAACTTTACACCAGAGAAACAGCCAGATACTACTTTGAATAAGTAATAAAGTTTAAAAATATGAGTGAAGTAGTCTTGTGGTTATTATGTTCTCCTTGATATGATGTGATACAAGGACATTTCATGCTTTTGAATCTTTTGCAAAACTCATCAGTCCAGTATAATCATGAGAAAAAACATCAGCCAGACCCAAATTAAGGATATTGCAAAATACTGTCTAGGATGTCTCAAAAGTATCAAGGCCATGAAAAATAAGGAATGACTCAAGAATTTTCATGGAGCTTCCCAAGTGATGCTGGAAGTAAAGAACCTGCCTTTCAATACAGGAGACATGAGAGACATGAATTTGATCCCTGGGTTGGGAAGAACTTCTGGAGTAGGAAATGGCAACCCACTCCAGTGTTCTTCCCTGGAGAATCCCATGGAGAGAGGGGCTTGGTGGGCTATAGTCTATGGGTTTGCAAAGAGTTAGACATGATTGAGGTGACTTACCACACATTCACGAGCAACTTTCATAGACCAGAGGAGACTAAGAGATATGACAATAAGTGAAATGTGCTGTCCTAGACGGATTTTGGAACAGAAAGAGGATGTAAGTGGAAAAACTGGTGAACTTCAAATCAAGTCTAGAATTTAGGTAATAGTTGTATACCAACTGGTTTCTTAGTTTTGAGAAATGTACTTCAGTCATTAATATTAAAGAGAATTGGGAGAAGTATGCATGGGGATTTTCTTTACTATCTTTGCAACTTTCCTAAAATGAAAAAATTGCCCCCAAATAAAACATTATTTTTAAAAGGGTATATGACAGAAGACTTAAGGATTCTTATTAGAAAAATCATTCCTGAATGAATACATAAATATGATTGATAACTTCTACCAAAGGATTTTCATCATCAGTTTCCTCATGTAAATTATCTACCTTCCATGACATGTGTGATACGGTAATTCACAAAGCTTAGAACTTTGGGGGAGTTAGTGAGTAAAATGTAAATAGTTATAATAACTTTGAAGAGCAATTTATCTGTGACTTAGGAAACTGAGATTTTCTGACACTGACCCAGATTTGACATTTTGGGGAATTTTTTTTTTCTTACAGAAAATCATTGTATGTTCACAAAAAGACATCTATGCCTGGCTGAACCACACTGACTTCATTTATGTCAGCTGCATCTTAGTCCCCATATCCTACTTCCTCCTCTTTCTCTGACTGAGCTTTTGCCTACTCACAATGAATGCTCTCAAGTCAGGAAAGTCTCTTCTTAATTTTCAGCCTTGTCTTCATCTGATATTAAAAGCTGAAAGAGGTCCTTTTTCTGATACAGATGGTTTATGGTTAGGCGGCCCTTGCTGGGAGGGGTAAAAACCCCAGTACTCATCTGTGAGAAGGTGCTTCTCTCTTAATAGTCAGATTCTGTCTTCAGCTCTGTTGCCTTTAAGGTGTTCGGTTCCCTTTATGGTGTTGCAGAGTGCAGCTGAGAATGTTTCTGAGTTGTCATTCTCCTGACACCTCTCTGTAAGTAAGTCATCAACAATAAACTTCATAATTGTACTCTATAGAATTGTCTGCTTTGTTTTCTTGACTTAAATTTCCTTTTCAGATGAGAGTATATTATTGAATATCTGCCTTCCAGCACATATATAAATGATGATCTGTTGCACAATTTTTAATTTTGAAAACAAATGTCTATTAATAGTGGAATTGATAAATAAAATATATTTTGAACACCAAAAGAAACTTCCCATAAGAACACTTTCCATGCACTAATGTTAGCAATACCTTTGTTAGAAGTTGAACACTCATTTATTATTTTTTTTTAAAAAACTATTAAACATGTAAATACTAGAAAAAAGATGATATCCTAGTAATAAAGGAGAAACAATTGATTAAAAAAATTAAATATATAACTTTCACCTTTAGTTATTCAGATAGAAATACCCAAAGCATCTTTATGGAAATAATTATATTATCGCAAGTATATTTTTTTTGATGTTTTTGTTGTTAACTAGTAAAGTAAAATTATACAAAGTGAGTTTTATAGGTGAACATTGATCTGTTAGTGCCTGAGTCCCAAGATAAAATGGCATTGGTTGGAGATAGCACTTAGATTCTAAAACTCAAGAATGTATACTACTAAATAAAACAAAAAGGCAAAAGTCAAAGACAACTGTTTAATCCTACTGAATTGTGGTATTATCCTACTGAAATGATGTTTAACTTTCCTGGCATTTCTTTCAAGCTGCATTTTTTAATATTGTTGTTTTTAAGTAAATATGCACTTAACCACTAGTATCTCTTTAATTTCTTGATATATGACACATCACATAGAGATAGAATTGTGATAAGAAAAAAAGTGCTGAAGAAATAAGCACTTGGCTGAAATAGGAGTATAAAGGTGTGCGTGCTTAGTCACTCAGTCATGTCCAACTCTGTGACCCCATGGGCTGTGGCCCACCAGGCTCCTCTGTCCATGGGGATTCTCCAGCCAATAACATAGGAGTCGGTTGCCATGTTCTACTCCAAAGGATCTTCCCAATCCAGTGACTGAAACCAGGTCTCCTACACTGCAAGCAGATTCTTTACCATCTGAGACACAGGGAAGACCTTACAAATGTGTAATCCATTTTAGCTAAACACATATTCACATGTACAGCAAGAAGATACATTTTTGAAAGCCAGGTGTAATTCATTTGATAAACATTTTAATTAATAAAATTTAAAAACCTAGGAGAATATGATTAGCAGTTATAAAGACTAAATATACATAAATAATTATCAAAAAGTTTTAAGCACAATTGAAAATAAATAATTTATCATAAAATATTGCTTATCTTTTATTCTGAATTGGATATGCTTTTAAATTCAAAAGTAAACCCGAAGGTTATTGGTAATTAGTTGTTAATTTTGTGGAGGAAGAAATTTTTCTGTCCTTCTAGGTTCTTCCAACTACTAAGAATTACATTCACAGGAGACAGATGGAGAAAATCAAAGAAAATTTTAACAATATGTGCACACGGTGTGTGTGTTTGTTGTTCAGTCTGACTCTTTGTAACCCCATGGACTGTAGTTCGCTAGGCTCCTCTATCTCTGGAATTCTCCAGGCAAGAATACTGGAGTGGGATGCCACATGGTAGAGAACTAGAAATATTGAATAACTCACCAAAATGAACAAAACTCCTACCTTAAATACCATTTTAAAGACAAAAGAGAATGTTGGGAGTTGTTTGGTACTTCAAAGAGAAAGAAGGAAATTCACATGGAGATGAAAAAAAGAAAAATGTTTGGTAGACAAATGTTTGCCAAGCCCCGCAGAGACATTGGGACAAAGAGTGTACTCTGACCTCCAGGCCCTACCAAGTTTCCCTCACCACACTTACCCCTCAGTTTTCGCAGATATCTTTGGTAGTTTGGTAAAGAATTTGCCTGCAATGCAGAAGATCCCAGTTTGATTCCTGAGTTGGGAAGATCCACTGGAGAAGGGATACACTACCCACCTCAGTATTTTTGAGCTTCCCTTGTGGCTCAGCTGGGAAAGAATCTGCCTGCAATATGGGAGACCTGGGTTCAGTCTCTGGGTTGGGAAGATGCCCTGGAGAAGGAAATGGTTACCCACTCCAGTTTTCTGGCCAGGAGAATTCCATCCACTGTATAGTCCATAGGGTCGCAGAGTTGGATAGGACTAAATGACCTTCACTTTCATTTTTAGACCCATTCTGGCAGCAAGCCCTTTATCTAACTTCTTTTAGGTAGTTTCATGGAAAACCAAAGCTTTTTCCTGGGTCTTTTGGGCCTTGATCATTTTCAGGTTGAAATAATACACATGTCAAAAAGACATTTGAGGGTGGCAAGTTTTGCTCTCTTACAGAAGATTCTTCTGTAATAAAAATATCATATGAAGAGTATATTTGACTTACCCCAAATTATCTGCTAAATTGAAGACAGATCAAAACAACTCAGGCAGCTAGCAAAGTAACAAAAAAAAAAAAAAAAAAAGGAGCTATTAAATTCCAGAGAAGATAAGTAATAAAAAATTTATATGAGAACATATTTATGTTTCCCTTGCTACAGATACCAGAAATATCAAAATGCTGTCCCTATGGGAACAAAAATTAATTAATCAGCAGCTCTAATTTAATATTATTTCAGGACTAAATAACATACAAAAATAGATCTGTATTAACCTTTAGCATTTTGTTTTGTCAGGTAGCATTGAAACTGAAAAGGACCCTGTGGGGTTCCTGGCCATGGAAATCTTTCTGAGTATCACATTCCTTTTTTTGTAAAGAACAGACTCCAGTCTACATGACCCTCCCTGAGTTCCAAAGTTCAGTTCAGTTCATTTCAGCCGCTGAGTCATGTCAAACTCTTTGCAACCCCATGAACTGTAGCATGTCAGGCCTCCCTGTCCCTCATCAACTTCCAGAGTTTACCCAAACTCATATCCATTGAGTCAGTGATGCCATCCAGCCATCTCATCCTCTGTTGTCACCTTCTCCTCCTGCCCTCAATCTTTCCCAGCATCAAGGTCTTTCAAATGAATCAGCTCTTTGCATCAGGTGGCCAAAGTGTTGGAGTTTCAGCTTTAGCATCATTCCTTCCAAAGAAATCCCAGGGCTGATCTCCTTCAGAATGAACTGGTTGGATCTCCTTGCAGTCCAAGGGACTCTCAAGAGTCTTCTCCAACACCACAGTTAAAAAGCATCAACTCTTCTGTACTCAACTTTCTTTATAGTCCAATTCTTACATCCATACATGACTACTGGAAAAANCCTCCTGCCCTCAATCTTTCCCAGCATCAAGGTCTTTCAAATGAATCAGCTCTTTGCATCAGGTGGCCAAAGTGTTGGAGTTTCAGCTTTAGCATCATTCCTTCCAAAGAAATCCCAGGGCTGATCTCCTTCAGAATGAACTGGTTGGATCTCCTTGCAGTCCAAGGGACTCTCAAGAGTCTTCTCCAACACCACAGTTAAAAAGCATCAACTCTTCTGTACTCAACTTTCTTTATAGTCCAATTCTTACATCCATACATGACTACTGGAAAAACCATAGCCTTGACTAGATGGACCTTTATTAACAAAGTAATATCTCTGTTTTTTAATATGCTGTCTAGGTTGGTCATAACTTTCCTTCCAAGGAGTAAGCATCTTTTAATTTCATGGCTGAAGTCACCATCTGTAGTGATTTTGGAGCCCAAGAAAATACAGTCAGCCACTGTTTTCACTGTTTCTCCATCTATTTACCATGAAGTGATGGGACCATATGCCATTATTTTACTTTTCTGAATGTTGAGCTTTAAGCCAACTTTTTCAGTCCCCTCTTTCACTTTCATCAAGAGGCTCTTTACTTCTTCTTCACTTTCTACTGTAAGGGTGGTGTCTTCTGCATATCTGAGGTTACTGATATTTCTCCCAACAATCTTGATTCCAGTTTGTGCTTCTTCCAGCTCAGTGTTTCTCATGATATACTCTGCATATAATTTAAATAAGCAGGGTGGCAATATACAGTGTTGATGTACTCCTTTTCCTATTTGGAACCAGTCTGTTGTTCCATGTCCAGTTCTAACTGTTGCTTCCTCTCCTATGTACAGGTTTCTCAAGAGGCAGGTCAGGTGGTCTGGTATTCCCATCTCTTTCAGAATTGTCCACAGTTTATTGTGATCCACACAGTCAAAGGCTTTGGCATAGTCAGTAACACAGAAATAAATGTTTTTCTGGAACTCTCTTGCTTTTTCCATGATCCAGCATATATTGGCAATTTGGTCTCTGGTTCCTTTGCCTTTTCTAAAACCAGCTTGAACATCTGGAATTTCACAGTTCATGCATTGCTGAAGCCTGGCTTGGAGACTTTTGAGCATTACTCTATTAACGTGTGAGATGAGTGCAATTGTGTGGTAGTTAGAGCATTATTCGGCATTGCCTTTCGTTGAGATTGGAATGAAAACTGACCTTTTCCAGTCCTGTGGTCACAGCTGAGTTTTCCAAATTTGCTGACATATTGAGTGCATGCAGATTCAAATGGTTGCTAATCAGGGAAGGTGGGAATGAAGAGATAAAGGAGGAACAGCCAAGAAACAATAGTGCAGCTTTGGGGCAAAGTCCTGGTTTTACCTCAAGGGATACATATGATATACAATTAGTCTTTGTAACTTCTAATTATATTCCCCTAGATTTTCAAATTTTTTGTCTCAAAAATGACACAATGATCTCAGGTGGGTTTTGAGGCAAACCATTCACTATCACAGTAATCTAAGTCTATATGCCCCAATCACTAATGTGAAGAGGCTGAAGTTGAACAATTCTATGAAGACCTACATTTCTTCTCGAACTAATACACAAAAAAGATGTCCTTTTCATCATATAAGATGGTAATGCAAAAGTATGAAGTCAAGACATACCCTGAGTAACACACAAGTTTGACCTTGAAGTACAAAATGAAGCAGGGAAAGGCTAACAGAGTTTTGCCAAGAGACCACACTGTTCATAACAAACACCCTCTTCCAACAACACAAGAGAAAACTCTACACATGGACATCACCAGATGGTCCATACCAAAATCAGATTGATTATATTCTCTGCAGTCAAAGATGGAGAACTTTTATACAGTCAGTAAAAAAAAAGACCATGAGCTGACTGTGGCTCAGATCATAAACTCATTGCAAAATTCAGACTTAAATTTAAGAAAGTAAGAAAACCACTAGGCCACTCAGGTATGAACTAAATCAAATCCCTTTTGATTATACAGTTCAGTTCAGTTCAGTTCAGTTGTGTCCGACTCTTTGGGACCCCATGAATAGCAGCACGCCAGGTCTCCCTGTCCATCACCATCTCCTGGATTTCCCTCAAACTCACATCCATCTAGTCAGCGATGCCATCCAGCCATCTCATCCTCTGTTGTCCCCTTCTCCTCCTGCCCCTAATCCCTCCCAGCATCAGAATCTTTTCCAATGAGTCAACTTTTTGCATGAGGTGGCCAAAGTACTGGAGCTTCAGCTTTAGCATCACCCAAAGAACACCCAGGGCTGATCTCCTTCAGAATGGACTGGTTGGATCTCCTTGCAGTCCAAGGGACTCTCAAGAGTCTTCTCCAACACCACAGTTCAAAAGCATCAATTCTTAAGCACTAGTGGAAATGACCAATAGATTCAGGGGATTAGGTCCAATAGAGCACCTGAAGAACTGTGGAGGGAGGTTCATAGCACTGTACAGAAGGCAGTGATCAAAACCATCCCCAAGAAAAAGAATGCAAAAGGGAAAAATGGTTGTCTGAGGAGGCCTTACAAATAGCTGAGAAAAGAAGAGAAATGAAAGGCAAAGGAAAAAAAGAAAGATA
The DNA here is from genome assembly GCA_006410615.1 of Neotragus moschatus. NCBI lineage: Eukaryota > Metazoa > Chordata > Mammalia > Artiodactyla > Bovidae > Neotragus > Neotragus moschatus. Next base: position 70,545 of record SJYA01000113.1, read on the forward strand.
TCCATCTGAATCAGAGTTCCAAATAATTGCAAAGAGAGATAAGAAACCCTTACTAAGTGAACAATGCAAAGAAACAGAGGACAACAATAGATTGGGAAAGACTAGAGCTCTTTTCAAGAAAATTAGAGATAACAAGGGAACATTTCATGCAAAATGAGCACAATAAACAACAGAAACAGTATGGACCTAAGAAAAGCAGAATATGTTAAGAGGTGGCAAGAATACACAGAAAAATTACAAAAAAAGATCTTAATGACCTAGATAACCATGATGTTGCAATCACTAACCTAGAGCCAGATATCCTGGAGTTGGAAGTCTAGTGGGCCTTAGGAAACATTACTACAAATAAACCTAGTAGAGGTGATGGAATTCCAGCTGCAAATCCTAAAAGATGATGCTACTGAAGTGCTGCACTCAATATCCCAGCAAATTTAGAAATCTCAGCAGTGGCCATAAAACTGGAAAAGGTAGATTTTAATTTCAATCTCAAAGAAGAGCAATGCCAGAAATGTTCAACCTACCACACAATTGTACTCATTTAACACACTAGCAAAGCAATGCTCAAAATCCTCCAAGCTAGGCTTCAACAATATGTGAACTGAGAAATTCCAGATGTTCAAACTACATTTAGAAAAGGCAGAGGAACCAGAAATTTCATTGTCAACTTCCACTGGATCATAGAAAAAGTGAAAATTCCAGAAGAACTTCTACTTCTGCTTCATTGACTACGCTAAAACCTTTGACTGTGTGGATCACAACAAACTGTGGAAAATTCCTAAAGGGATAGGAATAATAGACCACCTTACCTGCCTCCTAAGAAATCTGTACACAGGTCAAGAAGCATCAGTTAGAACCAGACATGGAACAAGGGACTGGTTCAAAATTGGGAAAGGAGTATGTCAAGTCTGTATGCTGCCATCTTATTTATTTAACTTATATTGTCTTCCTGGTGGCTCAGAGGATAAAGAATCTTCCTGAAATGTGGGAGACCCGTGTTTGATCCCTGAGTCAGGAACATCCTCTGGAGAAGGGAAAGACAGCTCACTGGAGTGTTCTTGCCTGGAGAATCCAATGAACAAATGAGATTGGCAGGCTATAGTCCATGGAGTAGCAAAGAGTTGGACCCGACAGAAAGGCTAAGGTTTTCATTTTCGTGTAGAGTAAGTAAGGCAAAATGCTCGACTGGATGACAACCTTAGATATGCAGATAACACCATCCTTATGGCAGAAAGTGAAGAGGAATTACAAAGCCTCTTGATGAAGGTGAAAGAGAAGAAAGAAAAAGCTGGCTTAAAACTCAACTTTCAAAAAATGAAAATCATGGCATCTGGTCCCATCAGTTCATGGCAAATAGATGAAGAAACAATGGAAACAGTGACAGGCGTTATTTTTTTCCTTGGCTCCAAAATCATTACACATGGTGACTGCAGCCATGAAATTAAAAGTTGCTTGCTCCTTGGAAGAAAAGTTATGACAAATCTAGACAGGATATTAAAAAGCAGAGGCATTCCTTTGCAAACAAACATGAGTGTGAAGTCGTTCAATCGTGTCCGACTTTTTGTGACTCCATGGACTGTAGCCTACCAGGCTCCTCCGTTCATGGGATTTTCTAGGCAAGAATATTGGAGTGGGTTGCCATTTTATAGTCAAAAGTATGGTTTTTCCAGGAGTCATGTGCAGATATGAGAGCTGGATCATAAAGAAGGTGAGCACTGAAGAATTGATGCTTTTGATCTGCAGTGCTAGAGAAGACTCTTGAGAGTCCTTTGGACAACAAGGTGATCAAATCAGTGAATCCTAAAGGAAATCAACCCTGAATATTCATCAGGGACTGATGCTAAAACTGAAGCTCCAATACTTTGGCCACCCGTTGTGAAGAGCTTACTCATTAGAAAAGACCCTCATGTTGGGTAAGATTGAGGGCCAGAGGAGAAGAGCATGACAGAGGATGAGAAGGTTAGATTACATCATCAAGCCAATGGACATCAGTTTGAGAAAACTCTGCAAGATGGTGAAGGACAGGGAAGCCTCAGGTGTTACAGCCCATGGGGTCACAAAGAGTCAGAGATGACTGAGCCGCTGAACAACAGCAATGCATATAACAATATTTTTTATCTCTCAGATGTTAAGTACTCTGTCTGCAATGCAGGAGGCTCCAATTCAATTCACTGGGTCAGGAAGAGTCCCCTGGAGAAACAAATGGCAACCTACTCCAGTATTCTTACCTGGAGAGTTCCATGGACAGAGGAGCTTGGTGGGCTATAGTTCATGGGGTCACAAAGAGTTGGACATGCCTAAGGTACTGACATTTAAAAAATTGAGCTCTTTACAGAACCAAAACCCAACAAATTGAAAGTATTGTTATTCTTCATTCCAGTAAAAACCACCTAAAGCCAGGTTAAAGAAACTAGAAAAGCCCATCAAAAGATTACCTGAGACTAAAATAAAGGACTACAGGTTAAAAAAAAGAAAAAAGTACACACAAGCCCTAATCTTGTCAGCAACTCCACTCTTGAACCATTATAAAATTCCTTACCAAATCCTCCCAGGTAAAGACAAGCTATTTTGTGGGGCATGAGCCTGTCCTGTCCCCCTTTGCCTGGTAAAGTAATAAAGCTATTCATTAGAGAAGACTTTTGAGAGTCACTTGGACTGCAAGGAGATCAAACCAGTAAATACTGAAGGAAATCAATTCTGAATATCCACTGGAAGGACTTATGCAGAAGCTGAAACTCCAATACTTTGGCCACCTGATGCAAAAAATTGACCCATTGAAAATGACCCTGTTGCTGGGAAAGATTGAAGGCAGGAGGAGAAGGGAATAACAGAGGATGAAATGGCTGGATGGCATCATTGACTTGATGGACAGAGTTTGAGCAAGCTCCAGGAGTTGGTGAGGGACAGGGATGCCTACAGTCATGAGGCCACAGAGTCAGAACAGGCTGAGCAACTAAACTGAATTGAACTTTAGACTTCACCCCAAACACTGTCTCTGAAATTTTTGATTTGACATCAGTACATGGAGGCTGAGTTTTCAGCATCACTATCAGAATTTGTTCATATGAAAATAGGAATAAGCTATCTTAATGCGTAGTGGCAGAAGCAACTCAAAAACTCAAAAAAAAACTTTTTTTAAAAAAATTTAGAATTAAGTAAACCAGAACTTTTGAACTGATATAGCAAATGCTCCATTTCAACAGCATGATAAATAATAAATAAGTTATAAAAATAGCACTGATCACATATCTTCATCTGACTTCATAACACAAGAGAAAAGAACATAAGAGTAATGACTTACAGGAAATTTAAAACTCCTAAAAAGGAAATAGATTGTATACATGAGTTACAGTGTTATAAATCTATAGAACTTACAGCCATGTGGGAAATCACTAAGACCAGTTATTTAGAGAAATTTAAAGGGCCCTTGCAGGGTCCCTGTCAACAACTAGAGTAAATTAGCAATTCAAGTATAAGTATTACAAAAAGTAATGCCTGCCTTGAAGTTTCTGTATATTGCCTGCTAAGAAGAGCAGAGGGTGAATCCCTTACTCAACGGCAAACGAGAAGGTGAAAAGTGAGAAGACAATGAGCTCTTGAAAGCTTCATATTTAATTCAAAACTGAATTTATTGATCTTTTTTTTTTCCCCCAGTAAGTTCTTTAAAATCTCTAATCTAGTCTTTACAGGGCCCGTGAGAGAGATTATTTTGGCAGAAATGTATTTTCCTTGGAATTTGCTTTAATCTTATATTTAAATCCAAAATACAAAGTAAAAACCAGCAGATATAAACATCTAAAATAGCAAAGAAATAAATACTTTGTGTCAAAGGAATAATAAAAGAAATTTACTCTTATGAAGTTTTGCTTTGCCTTAAAGTTTAAGCAACAGAAAACAAGGGTTTAAAGAAAATGAATTATCAGGAGGGATTTACACATGTGTCTTCCAATTATAAATGCCTGGGAAAACAATGATGTGGGAGTAAATTTAAATGCATTTTAAGCAAAAAGTAACAGGATTGTCTTTGAAACATTTGTGGAAATATTAATAAAATATATGCATGCTAAGTCTCTTCAGTCAGGTCCAACTCTTTGTGACACTATGTATGGATTGTNACCTCCAATTAAAATAAATAAATTTATACTAAAAAATAAAACCACATGAAATAGAAGCAAACTCATTATAATGATCTTTATAAACCATAGTTGTTATTATAATATTTAGTCTATAAATTACATTGTCAGTAAAATGTGTTTAAAGTCTATTTTTAAATGCATAGAATTTTTTTTCCTGTAAACATATTTTCTCCTGTCCCAACCTTGCCTTATTCACCTATCTCTGGCTATCTTTGGCTTACATGGGAGCATTGCTACTATATTATAAATGTGGTAAATAATAAAACATATGACTATGTCTGACATGGAGAAGGCAATGGCACCCCACTCCAGTACTCTTGCCTGGAAAATCCCATGGACAGAGGAGCCTGGTGGGCTGAAGTCCATGGGGTCGCTGAGGGTCGGACACGACTGAGCGACTTCAATTTCACTTTTCACTTTTATGCATTGGAAAAGGAAATGGCAACCCACTCCAGTGCTCTTGCCTGGAGAATCCCAGGGACAGGAGNTCTGACATGGAGAAGGCAATGGCACCCCACTCCAGTACTCTTGCCTGGAAAATCCCATGGACAGAGGAGCCTGGTGGGCTGAAGTCCATGGGGTCGCTGAGGGTCGGACACGACTGAGCGACTTCAATTTCACTTTTCACTTTTATGCATTGGAAAAGGAAATGGCAACCCACTCCAGTGCTCTTGCCTGGAGAATCCCAGGAGCAGGAGAGCCTGGTGAGCTGCTGTCTATGGGGTTGCACAGGGTCAGACACGACTGAAGCAACTTAGCAGCAGCAGCAGCATGTTGACAAAAGACAAATACTAACACTAAAAATAATATCCAAAACCAACTTTTATGGTAACCTTTAAATATCAGGCAATGTGTTGGCCAATTTACCTGCATTATCCTATCCAGTGTTTTAGCAGAGTAGAACAAAACAGATATTTTAATTTCAAAGACTAAGCATGAAAACAGGTGCCCTTAGTTGAAATCAATGTTATAACACATGTGACACTTGACTAAAATGATTAACATTTACCCAATAAAATTTTTAAATGTCTTCAGTTTTTCTTAATAATTAAGTCTATTTTTATTATAGGTGAAAGTTTTTAAAAGTAGCACCATTTAGATCATTTGTCATTTATAGGGGACCATAATTACTTACATGTTAATATCATATTACATTTGTATAATGACTTAAATCCCATTTTATTTAGGAACCTTAGGGAGAAACATACAAGAATAAACGGTAAGTTTGAATACACATTTACTTAAAAATCAATAATAAATACACTAGGTGTTTTCTTCCATGCGGTGCCTTTCCAGAATGGAGAGTTCACTGCACTCCACTAACATTTTCTCTTTTCTTTCTTTCTTTCTTAGTTGTGGCATGTGAAATCCAGTTCCCTGACCAGGGATCAACCCCAGCCCCTTGCACTGGGAATTCAGAATTATAGCCACTAGACCAGGGAAGTCCCAATTCACTATTTCTTACAGCAAGTAGATATTCTAGAGGTTGGTGCCTCAGTTATTTTGCTTTTGGTCTATATCTAGTTTATGACTGCAGAAAGAGAAGTGATTACCAAAAAAGCTTAACTGACAAACACAAAGATACAATAATGTGAAAAGTTTCCAGAACTTGAATATTAAACCCCATAAGGATAGAGAACAAGGATAATAAAAGACTGTTAATAAATGTTCTGTATTTGCAGCCAACTCTTAATTACTCCTACTAATGAACTAAATAGTGTGATAATACGTGTATCAGGAAGCTTTCATATATGGTTTTGGAATGCCATTCCTTATAGAAAGTTAGCATTCCTAATTATGTTTCAGTAGATAAGACTTAAGAATTCATTTGTACTCTGTAACACTCCAAATCAGTTTGTAGTGTCAGGAGACGGAGATTGAGAAGGATCATGAAGGACAGGAAGTCAATAACCTAAACTCCAACTTTTGCTGTGAGCATGACATGAGGAAAGATTGTCTAAATGTTATCTCTGGGCAACACAGATTCCCATGATGATCAGTAATGGGGTGTGTGAACATATGGAGTTTATTTCACTCTTAAAAAATTTCTGCAGTTATTATTAAATTTATCCCTAAGTCACCTGATGCAAAGACCTGACTCATAAAAGACCTTGATGCTGGGAAACATTGACATCAACAAGATAAGGGGGATAAAATGTTTGGATTGTATCACTGGCTCAATGGGCATGAATCTGACCAAATTCTAGGAGACAGTGATAGACAGAGGAGCCTGGCATGCTATAGTCAATGGGGTTGCAAAAAGTCGGACATAACTTGGAACAATTACAATTTTTATGCTTATATTTTAAATGCAGTTTCTTCTTCCACTACACTTTTTGAAAATTTATAGCTTTTGTACAGAAAAGTTCATAATTATTATATAATAATTTTATGCTCAGTATGATTACTGCATGAGTTTTATTATTCCCAAGGATTTTTCCAATGAATTTTCTAAGCATAAAATAACATCAATTACAAATCATGGCCCTGTTGTCTTCTCCCTTCTAATATTTCATATTTTTGATTCTTTTCTCTAATTGCATGACTATCATTTCCATAAAATTATAATATCATATGTATAAACTATTTTCTTATTGCTTCAACATCAGTGGGGATGTTTCATTATAAAACCTTAATTCAAGTAATTTTTTTTATTACATTACAGCCTACATTCAGATACATGCAGGAATCAAAAGTGATGCATTTTCCAGACACACCCCACAGCAAGATAATCATTGTCTTAACATCATTGTCAAAAAGCAGAGTTTTGTTCTTCACTTTTATGTAAATATGCTATGCTGCTTATTGTGCCTGGCTTCTTTCAACAAACAAAAATTTCCTGAACATTTTTGTGAGTAGGTATATTATCGTTTTGGTTCAGTCACTGAATAGCATCCTATACTTTGCAACCATGGACTGAAGTGCATCAGACTCCTCTGTCCTCCACCATCTGCCAGAGCTTGTCCAGTGAGTCGGTGATGCTATCTAACTATCTCATCTTCTGGAACACCTTTCTCCTTTTGCTTTAAAAGGTTTCTTCAGCATCAGGGTCTTTTCCAATGAGTTGGCTCATGACATCAAGTGGCCAAGGTATTGGAACTTCAACTTCAGCATCAGTCCTTCTAATGAATATTTAGGACTGATTTCCTTTAGGATGGACTGGTTGGAGCTCCTTGCAGTCCAAGGGACTCTCAAGAGTCTTCTCTGACACTACAGTTCAAAAGTATCAATTCTTCAGTGCTCAGCTTTCTTTATAGTCCAACTCTCACATCCATTAGTATTCCAATATGTGGATATGGATACTTGGTTTGCTGAGCTATTATGAATAAAGATTCAGGGACATTCTAATGTATGTCATTTTGATGCATATGTATGCATGTACATGATCATTTGCTGTGAATAGTGAGTATTATTTCATCCTTTTCTTCTCAGAAAAAAAATTAACCTCTTCTTTCTTCGCAGATTAGCATTTCAGTTACTATATTGTACATTACTATGTGATAGTCAGTACTGTTGAGTCATTCATGTTTTCAGGATGGAAGCTTTCAGTAGTTCTCCACTTTCCATGATGCTTGATGTGGGACTTCATCAGATACTGTCCTCATTATCAGTGTAAACAAGTTGCCTTCTATCCCTAATTTGCTAACAGTTTTATCATGAAATAATATAGAAGTTATAAAATATTTTCTGTAACTATCAAGATGATGTGATTTCCAACTCTTTTTGCTATAATGAAGTGAATTAAATAACTTTTGTATTCCTATTAATATAATAAACCATATTTTAAAACTATACTGTTGAATTTAACTTAAAGTTTTGCAACTTTGTTTATGCAACAGATTGGAATCATTTTTCTTTCTCGTAATGTTTTGACCAGGTTTTGGTACCAAGTATATGTTAGGTTCATAAAATGCATAGCAATTCCTATTATTCTTCTAGAGGAATTTGTCCAAAAATGACCTCATATCTTTTTTAAATGCATGAAAAAAATCACCCATGAATCCATCTAGACTTCCAATTTTTTGAGGGAAATTATAAATAACAGATTTTGTTATTTTAGCACATAAAATATTATTTAGTCTAGATGTTTTTGTAACAAGGTGATGTTTTATGATTAAATAAATTGATCTGTTCATATTAATTTTCAAATTTACTACTCCTTTTGATATTTCATGATTTTTATAATCTTTGAATTGTATTGAGGATCTATAGTTGTGTTTCTTTTCTTAACTCCCAATATTGGTAGCTTGATTTCTGTTTCTTTACTGTCTTGAAAATCTTGCTGAATATCTTATCATTTTTATTGCTT
>SJYA01000113.1:79232-132383 GCA_006410615.1 Neotragus moschatus
ATGTATAGAACAGTCTTTTGGACTCTGTGGGAGAGGGAGAGAGTGGGATGATTTGGGAGAATGGCATTGAAACATGTATAATATCATATATAAAATGAATCGCCAGTCCAGGTTTGATACATGATACTGGATGCTTGGGGCTGGTGCACTAGGATGACTCAGAGGGATGGTATGGAGAGGGAGGAGAGAGGGGGGTTCAGGATGGGGAACACATGTATACCTGTGGCAGATTCATGTTGATGTATGGCAAAACCAATACAATATTGTAAAGTAACCTCCAATTAAAATAAATAAATTTATACTAAAAAATAAAACCACATGAAATAGAAGCAAACTCATTATAATGATCTTTATAAACCATAGTTGTTATTATAATATTTAGTCTATAAATTACATTGTCAGTAAAATGTGTTTAAAGTCTATTTTTAAATGCATAGAATTTTTTTTCCTGTAAACATATTTTCTCCTGTCCCAACCTTGCCTTATTCACCTATCTCTGGCTATCTTTGGCTTACATGGGAGCATTGCTACTATATTATAAATGTGGTAAATAATAAAACATATGACTATGTCTGACATGGAGAAGGCAATGGCACCCCACTCCAGTACTCTTGCCTGGAAAATCCCATGGACAGAGGAGCCTGGTGGGCTGAAGTCCATGGGGTCGCTGAGGGTCGGACACGACTGAGCGACTTCAATTTCACTTTTCACTTTTATGCATTGGAAAAGGAAATGGCAACCCACTCCAGTGCTCTTGCCTGGAGAATCCCAGGGACAGGAGAGCCTGGTGAGCTGCTGTCTATGGGGTTGCACAGGGTCAGACACGACTGAAGCAACTTAGCAGCAGCAGCAGCATGTTGACAAAAGACAAATACTAACACTAAAAATAATATCCAAAACCAACTTTTATGGTAACCTTTAAATATCAGGCAATGTGTTGGCCAATTTACCTGCATTATCCTATCCAGTGTTTTAGCAGAGTAGAACAAAACAGATATTTTAATTTCAAAGACTAAGCATGAAAACAGGTGCCCTTAGTTGAAATCAATGTTATAACACATGTGACACTTGACTAAAATGATTAACATTTACCCAATAAAATTTTTAAATGTCTTCAGTTTTTCTTAATAATTAAGTCTATTTTTATTATAGGTGAAAGTTTTTAAAAGTAGCACCATTTAGATCATTTGTCATTTATAGGGGACCATAATTACTTACATGTTAATGTCATATTACATTTGTATAATGACTTAAATCCCATTTTATTTAGGAACCTTAGGGAGAAACATACAAGAATAAACGGTAAGTTTGAATACACATTTACTTAAAAATCAATAATAAATACACTAGGTGTTTTCTTCCATGCGGTGCCTTTCCAGAATGGAGAGTTCACTGCACTCCACTAACATTTTCTCTTTTCTTTCTTTCTTTCTTAGTTGTGGCATGTGAAATCCAGTTCCCTGACCAGGGATCAACCCCAGCCCCTTGCACTGGGAATTCAGAATTATAGCCACTAGACCAGGGAAGTCCCAATTCACTATTTCTTACAGCAAGTAGATATTCTAGAGGTTGGTGCCTCAGTTATTTTGCTTTTGGTCTATATCTAGTTTATGACTGCAGAAAGAGAAGTGATTACCAAAAAAGCTTAATTGACAAACACAAAGATACAATAATGTGAAAAGTTTCCAGAACTTGAATATTAAACCCCATAAGGATAGAGAACAAGGATAATAAAAGACTGTTAATAAATGTTCTGTATTTGCAGCCAACTCTTAATTACTCCTACTAATGAACTAAATAGTGTGATAATACGTGTATCAGGAAGCTTTCATATATGGTTTTGGAATGCCATTCCTTATAGAAAGTTAGCATTCCTAATTATGTTTCAGTAGATAAGACTTAAGAATTCATTTGTACTCTGTAACACTCCAAATCAGTTTGTAGTGTCAGGAGACGGAGATTGAGAAGGATCATGAAGGACAGGAAGTCAATAACCTAAACTCCAACTTTTGCTGTGAGCATGACATGAGGAAAGATTGTCTAAATGTTATCTCTGGGCAACACAGATTCCCATGATGATCAGTAATGGGGTGTGTGAACATATGGAGTTTATTTCACTCTTAAAAAATTTCTGCAGTTATTATTAAATTTATCCCTAAGTCACCTGATGCAAAGACCTGACTCATAAAAGACCTTGATGCTGGGAAACATTGACATCAACAAGATAAGGGGGATAAAATGTTTGGATTGTATCACTGGCTCAATGGGCATGAATCTGACCAAATTCTAGGAGACAGTGATAGACAGAGGAGCCTGGCATGCTATAGTCAATGGGGTTGCAAAAAATCGGACATAACTTGGAACAATTACAATTTTTATGCTTATATTTTAAATGCAGTTTCTTCTTCCACTACACTTTTTGAAAATTTATAGCTTTTGTACAGAAAAGTTCATAATTATTATATAATAATTTTATGCTCAGTATGATTACTGCATGAGTTTTATTATTCCCAATGATTTTTCCAATGAATTTTCTAAGCATAAAATAACATCAATTACAAATCATGGCCCTGTTGTCTTCTCCCTTCTAATATTTCATATTTTTGATTCTTTTCTCTAATTGCATGACTATCATTTCCATAAAATTATAATATCATATGTATAAACTATTTTCTTATTGCTTCAACATCAGTGGGGATGTTTCATTATAAAACCTTAATTCAAGTAATTTTTTTTATTACATTACAGCCTACATTCAGATACATGCAGGAATCAAAAGTGATGCATTTTCCAGACACACCCCACAGCAAGATAATCATTGTCTTAACATCATTGTCAAAAAGCAGAGTTTTGTTCTTCACTTTTATGTAAATATGCTATGCTGCAAAGAGATCAAACCAGCCAACCCTAAAAGAAACCCTGCATATTTATTGGAAGGATTGATTCANCATTGTCTTAACATCATTGTCAAAAAGCAGAGTTTTGTTCTTCACTTTTATGTAAATATGCTATGCTGCAAAGAGATCAAACCAGCCAACCCTAAAAGAAACCCTGCATATTTATTGGAAGGATTGATTCAATATATATTTAACAACTCAAATGATGTCAATTTAATTGCAAATGTTTGGCCAATATATAGCTTCTCTGGTAGGGAAAAAAAAATTGTTTTTTTCTTTACACTAACATAAAGAATCCACCTGCAATGCAGGAGACCTGGGTTCAATCCTTGGGTTGGGAAGATATCCTGGAAGAGGGCATCGCAACCTCCCCCAACCCCGAGTATTTTTGCTTGGAGAATCCTTATGGACAGAGAAACCCGGCGGGTTACATTTCATGGTGTCTTAAAGAGTCAGACACAACTGAACGACTAACCACAACATCTTTACCCTTTCATTGCTCTTCTTTCCTTCCTATGCTTCAGTAGGTTATCTTCCTCCCTTTAAGGTACTTCCTAACTATTTCTTTTGGTATAAACTTCTGGTGAAATATTCCTCAGGTTTTATTTGTCATCATTTTTTCATATTTCAAATATATATACTTTCTACATGCTGCATTTTATTTTTGTGATTAACGCATTTCACAGAGAAATATGTCATTTTCTTTTCTCCTGGCTTCCACTGTTTCTTCTGGAAGCTTTTTTTTTTTTTCCTTCTGGAAGCTTAACTGTTATTCTCACTGCTTTATATCAAACCAGCTCTTGAAAGCATCTATCGCTTCTACTGCTTTATTTTGCTTTATTTATTTTATATGTATCTACAGTCCATGAGGTGGCAAACAGTTGGACAGGACTGAGTGTCTAACACTCTCACTTTCACATTTACATTCTATCNTTTTTTTTTTTTTCCTTCTGGAAGCTTAACTGTTATTCTCACTGCTTTATATCAAACCAGCTCTTGAAAGCATCTATCGCTTCTACTGCTTTATTTTGCTTTATTTATTTTATATGTATCTACAGTCCATGAGGTGGCAAACAGTTGGACAGGACTGAGTGTCTAACACTCTCACTTTCACATTTACATTCTATCTGCCCTACTTTTATTTTGATACTTTAATAATTTGTTTTTAGCTAATTGATTGACATATTTATGACAATGTATTCTTTTAAAATGTTACTATTTATTAAAATTTCCTTCTTCCCACCAGTTTATGTCTTTATACAAAAGTATCATTACATTTTTATGACTTCTGCTTATTTATTTATTCTCTGAATTTATTGCTATAGAATGTTCCTCTTTGTCAAGGTTTTTACAGTTCATTCACTACCTTATATGTGTCTTTTGGATAAGACAAAGACAGAATCTTATTATATTGATTAAAATGATATATGAAGTCTTTGCTGTAATTTCATTTCATTTTATTGTAATTTATTTTTAATACTTCAATTATTTTCTCTTTTGTCATACTGATAATCTCTTTGGGGTGTGTGTGTGTGTGTGTGTGTGTGTGTGTGTGTATGCATCATATGAGACATTTCTCCTAGAAATTGGAAAGTTAATAGTCAAAATAGTTGCTATTTTGTTCTTTTTTACTTTTTATATGCAAGATTAACTTGATTTATCAACTTTAGGTAATGTGAGAATAGCAAGCATTTGTCATTTAATGGATCTTCTTCTATATGCTTTGCATGTATTAACTGAACCATATGAAACAGGGCTATTATTCTTATTTTACAGATGAAGGAAGGGAGACATGTTGAATTTCAGTAGCTTTGCCAAATTTGCGTTCCCAATGTGTATTGAAAATTTTGTTGTTGTTCATCACTCAGTTGTGTCCAGCTCTTTGCGATGCCAGAAACTACAGCACTTCAGGTTTCCCTGTCCTTCACCATCTCCCAGAGCTTGCTCAAATTCATATCCATTGAGTCGGTGATGCCATCCAACCATCTCATCCTCTGTTGTCCCCTTATTCTACTACCTTTAATCTTTCCCAGCATCAAGGTTTTTTCCAAAGAGTCCATTCTTTGCATCAGGTGGCCAAAGTATTGGAGCTTCAGCTTCAGTATCAGTTTTTCCAGTGAATATTCAGGATCAACAGTAGAGCTAGGGTTTGAACCAAGGAGACTGATTCTAGAGAACTGTGTGTTATACTAAGCTATTTGGGCTCTGGCATTTTACTGAGAAAGAAGCTGAAATAACTAGAGGCTTTGTATTTCCTTCTATTCATCTTATACTTCTTGAAGTTTTCTTCTCTCTCTATTTTTCTTACATAGATTGTCATATTCAATTGTATTGGGAATTAATGCCATAACTGTCGATAACTAAGATTTTAAATCTAGATTGAGCATTTGCAGTCTTTTTTGTTAATATCCTTTTAGAGATGAAAAAATTAAGTCATTTACATTTTCTACCATGTGCCTTTACTCACCATATCATAATATCTGTTTAATGTCTACTCTTGTGGTTATCCTACTACAATATTTTGTAAATTTTCTTTATCTGAGTTAACTTCTCAGTGATTAGCCACCTGGCCATTTTCTATTGTTTTAGGCACTCAGTTCTCTTGTCTTTCATTGATACTTCCTCAAAGTTTTCTCCTCAATGTAATTTTTTTTTTTTTTGCTTTTTATGTTTCACTCTTGCTATTTCTTCCATTTAAATAGAGTTCCATTGTTTCTTGACATTTTTTCCCTTGTTATTCTTAAACAAAACCTTGAATTTTAGTGTCATTTTTATGTCTATGGTTTGAAAAATTATGTCTTTATCCTAAACTACCATCCAAACAAAATTGGTATATTCAGCTGCCTTTATATTAAGTATCTAAATTGTCTATTTTAAATCTTCCTTTAAATGGTCCAAAATAAACTCTTGAGTCTTCTCATACTGAAACTGCTCTCTATTCCCTCATCAGAATGAAATTAAATGTCTTTAGTGAAGATACTGGACACTCAGGCCAGAAACTTAAGTGTTATGTTCAGATCCTCCTTTGCTCTCATTATTCACTTCTGAACCCTTCAACATACTTAGCTATTTTGTCCAGAACAAAATAGAAATATTAACTTCTGTTAAAAAACTTTAACATCATTAAAGTGAAGTATCATTATCATATAAACCACACAAATATTACCTAATTATTCTTTCCACTTCTATTCTAGACACATTCTATTCTATTCAATGAACATATAATATAAAAATGTGATTTCCTTAAGTAAAAGGAATTGTATTATGTGGTTGGTGCTTAAAACATTAATGATTTTCAAGTAGAAGAAAATCCTTTGTATAAAGAGAATTTAATAGTCTAATTATTCAATAATTCCAATCTTTTTTTCACCAAACTTTCTCCTATTCTACACTAATATGCTTATCTTTTGAAAAAGTTAATCTCTTTGCTATGTGGATGAAGCAAAAAAAGATGACTGTCTATGAGTCAAAATGTGGAATCTCATCAGAAACTGAAGATTCTGATGACTTGTTCTTGGGCTTCCCAGCCCTGCTCACTGTTCCCTTCAGTGCATGTCAGGCCACTGGAAAGGTGCATCATCTTTTTCCTTTTTCCATAAAAACTGCAGATTCAGTAGGCCTTTCTTCTGATCATTTTGAAATTGAAACATTCTGTGTGGGAACAGTCCTCCCCTTTGGAAGCTCAGCAAGATAGTTGTCTTTTCTTGCTTCAGTTCCTATACTTTTGTTGTTGTTGTTGTTGTACCACATGGTATGTGGAATCTTAGTTTCCAGACCAGGAATGGGACCCATGCCCCTACATTAAAAACATGGAATCATAACCACTGGACGACCAGGGAAGGGCTTCTGGCAATTTCTGAGACAGATGTGTGAAGCCTTGAAAGAGATGGATTCTGATATAGTCATTGAAAGATTCCCCACAATTGGTCAACTGTGGGCAAAAACTTGCTGGAATCCTTTCATCTTAGCATATGATGGAAGTCAAAACTTCCTAATACAGTGCTTATGTTGTCTAATTAAAAAGATCTGCAGAATTCTGGGAAACTGAAACTTAACTCTCAGATATAGGGGTTGTTACATACTTAGAATTGTTACATACTTAGAATTGATATAAAATGTCAGTCTTGGGTATACACCTGAAGATTACTATTCTGATATGCTTAAAAATGTGATTTATCATTATTGCCTGAACTCAGACAATGGATTTGACACTCAAGGGTGGAAAATCACATCAGTGAGATACTCATTTGATTATGAAGAAAACAGAACTCCTGGATGTTGCAGATGGGCATATATATAGGCACAACCACTTTGAAGAACTGTTTGGTAACATCCTACTGTTTCTTCTTATGGGTTAAGGAGACTTCAACAGAGCTTTTTGTAAAGAGTAGATTGAATCTTGCTGTATATTTATACAGGAAAAAAAAATAATGATGGCTTATTTGTAGGTTGAAATGCAAAAAAAGCCAACTCTTTACTTAAATAATTTTGCACCTTTTGTTTCTTACCTAGAAACATTTATTCTCCCATAAATAGATCATTTTTCTATTTTTAATAATTTCATTTTCCTTTTCTAAAGTGCTTCTTCAATCATTGTTTATTATCTCAGTAGATTATATACCCTTACTCACATTTACCAAAGTTTACAACTATTTGAGTATTTCTTACTGCTTGGTTTTCATCAGGGTACCTTATAGGAATGTAAGCTCTGTTAGACCAGAATCCACATATGTCTTCTGCATTTTACTCTGGTATCATGGAGAAGAAACTCCATAATTATTATCAAATAAATATATTGGTGCCTAAATATTTAAAATATGATTTAAATATTTATCAGTATTTACTTCATTTCTGGAATCGATTTCTTCAATAATAACTTGCATGTGTTTTCTTTAATATTTGTTACACTCTACATTAAGTTCATCTGCTGCTGAGTCACTTCAGTCATGTCCGACGCTGTGTGACCCCATAGACGGCAGCCAACCAGGCTCCCTCATCCCTGGGATTCTCTAGGCAAGAACACTGGAGTAGGTTGCCATTTCCTTCTCCAGTGCATGAAAGTGAAAAGTGAAAGTGAAGTCGCTCAGTCATGTCTGACTCTTCACAACCCCATGGATTGCAGACTACCAGGCTCCTCTGTCTATGGGATTTTCGGGGCAAGAGTACTGGAGTGGGGTGCCATTGCCTTTTCCAACATCAGTCCTCCCGAAATAAGTTCTGTTTTCCGTAGTCATTTTCATCATACTACTTCTTTAATCCATTTATTTTTCTCCTCTGCAACCATTTAAATCATTTGTATCTTTATTCTGTGTTAAAAATTTTTGGCAACAGCTATGTCTTCCTATTCTTTGTCGTTCACAAATATGATATATTTATCTGCAGTCTGTTCCACTTTATCTTAAGTTTTTCATATTATCTCTTTTATATTGTTTTGTCATATAAATTTTGGCTCAATTATAGACTCTTGGACTACAAGGTGATCCAACGAGTATATCCTAAAGGAGATCAGTCCTGGGTGTTCATTGGTAGGACTGATGTTGAAGCTGAAACTCCAATACTTTGGCCACCTGATGCAAAGAGCTGACTCATTTGAAAAGACTGTGATGCTAAGAAAGATTGAAGGCAGGGGGAGAAGGTAATGACAGAGGATGAGATGGTTGGATGGCATCACCAACTCGATGGACATGGGTTTGGGTGGACTCCGGGAGTTGGTGATGGACAGGGAAGCCTGGCGTGCAGGGATTCACAGGGTCGCAAAGAGTTGGACATGACTGAGTGACTGAACTGAACTAAAATATTGAATTTATGAAAAACTGTAAACTTTTCTGTAGCTTGAAACATTTGGAGTCTTCCCTACCACTCCTGCCCCCCATGGCTCACTTGGTAAAGAATCCACCTGCAATGCAGGATACCTGGGTTCACTTCCTGGGTTGGGAAGATCCCCTGGAGAAGGGAAAGGCTACCCACTCCAGTATTCTGGCCTGGAGAATTCCATGGGCTGTATAGTCCATGAGGTCACCAAGAGTCAGACACAACTGAGCGACTTTCACTTTCACTAGGTTCAAAATGTTCATCTCATTTTATGAATGTTTTTTGACTATGCCCTTCTCTCTTGACTTGTTTATGATATCTTTGTGTAGGTGTCCTATGATATCTTTAATTTACTTACATCTGATACAAGTAACTCAATGACTTTTAATCAATTTCATGTATAATGTGGGTGAAACTATTGTGTTCCTTTTAACAGCAAAGGAAACTTATCACTTTTATTTTTGGACTCCATATTTTACGTTCTATTTATTTTTTTCCATCTTGAAGAAGGTGTTGCTGAATAAGGAGATATTTGAAAAGAAATCTCAGACTACATTCTGGTCAGTTTCAGCTGTCAAACAGAATTTTTTTCTTGCGCTTTGTGAAATCCTTTAAAATGTTTTAGGGCATACCTGAAAGCTTAGGAATATATATGGCCAATTCTGAATAATATGCTTTGATATCAATAAGACCCAGATACTCAAATGATTAGGCTTCACAAGTGACTCAGTAGCAAAGAAAGTGCCTGCCAATTCAGGATACTCAGGAGACGTGGGTTCAGTCCCTGACTTGGGAATATCACCTGGAGAAGAAAATGGCAACTCAGGCCAGTATTAGTGCCTGGGAAATTCCAAGAACAGAGAAGCCTCGTGGGCTACGGTCCATGGGGTCACAGAGTTGGACATGACTGAATGACTGAGCACGCAGGCGTGCACATACTCAAATGATCATTTTCAATTACTCTGATTCTCAGTCTTATTCATTTTTAATACAGCTTGCAAAGAAAAAGAAAAAAGCAGAACAATCAGACAAATGTGTAATAATATCTCCATTGCTATTAGCATTAATAGCAATGCTATTGCCCTGTGGCAATACATTTTCCTCTGGGTTTTTGTCTCTGTATATCTCCTCTTCTGTAGGCTATCCAGGGGATTTATTACCTTATTACCTTTAATTTTCTTTGAGCCCCTCTTTTGTGGGGGGTGGGCAAGAATACTAGAGTGGGTTGTCATTCCGTTCTCCAAGAGAGCTTCCTGACCCAGGGATTGAACCCGGGTCTCCCACATTGTAGGCAGAGGCTTTACCGTCTGAGCCACAAGGGAAATCAGCATCTGCCTGCAATGTCTGCAATGTGGGAGACCTGGGTTTGATCCTTGGGTCGGGAAGATTTCCTGGAGAAGGAAATGGCAACCCACTTCAGTATTCTTGCCTGGAGAATCCCATAGACAGAGGAGCCTGGTGGGCTACAGTCCACAGGGTCAAAAAGAGTCAGACACGACTGAGTGAGTGACTTAACTTACCTTTAATTTTGTCTTTTCTTCTGCTAAAATCTGGCTAAGTGTATAGTTAGTTTTGAGTAATTTTTGTAATTCTACCCTTATTTTACAGATTCAATTTCCCTTAAAGTATAAAAATCTGTAAAGTCTGTCTGAGACAGGGTAGACCAAAACTAGACTAGTGTAGACAAGTAAAACTGTAACAACCAGCAAGCCTAACCTCACAATCTAATTCTACAAGTTTTCTGAAGGTGATAAAATTTCTGAAGGTTGCACGATGCTTCCATTTACTTTTCATCTTACTCCAAAGCACATACTTGGAAGTTTTAGGTGGTTCTTTCCAAAAGTATAAGCAACAATCAGAAGTAAACACAACTGACACTAGGTAAAAAAGAAACAGAAAAAAGGAAATAAATTTTAAAAAGATAAAAGATAAAGGTGAAAAAATGGAGAGATGATCAGAAAAGGAAAGGTGATGGCTAGGCAGTAGAGTAAGAGGAAAAACCAGGGACTTCCCTGGCAGTCCAGTGGTTAAGATTTCTCCTTCCAATAAAGGGGCTGTGGGTTCAATTCCTGGCTGGGGAACTAAGATTCCACATGTCTATGGGGGAAAAAAAGCAAAAATCAACCCCCAAAATGTAAAACAGAAGCAATATTATAACAAACTCAATCAAGACTTAAAAACAAAAAAAAAACTTTTGGACTGATGCGTGGGGATGATCCAGGGAGATAGTGTGGGGTGGGAGTAGGGAGAAGGGGTTGGAACTGGGAGCTCATATACCCTCATGGCTGATTCATGTCAGTGTATGGCAAAACAAACACAATATTGTAAAGCAAAACAAACTAAAAAATAAAATTAAAAAAAATAAAAAGCAAAATTGGAACTGATAGAATTCATGAAGGAANAAAAAAACTTTTGGACTGATGCGTGGGGATGATCCAGGGAGATAGTGTGGGGTGGGAGTAGGGAGAAGGGGTTGGAACTGGGAGCTCATATACCCTCATGGCTGATTCATGTCAGTGTATGGCAAAACAAACACAATATTGTAAAGCAAAACAAACTAAAAAATAAAATTAAAAAAAATAAAAAGCAAAATTGGAACTGATAGAATTCATGAAGGAAATAAAAAAGAGGCTTTCAGCAAAATTAAAGGTTATGTTAATTACAGTATTGGGACTTCCTGGGTGGCTCAGGGGTAAACATTCTGCCTGCGATGTAGAAGACGCAGGAAATGCCACGTGTTTGAACCATGCATTGGGAAGATCCCCTGGAGGAGGGTATGGTGACCCACTCCAGTATTCTTGCTTTGGAAAATCCCATAGACAGAAGAGCCTGGCAGGCTACAGTCCCATAGGGTTGCACAGAGTTGGAAATGACTGAAGCAATTGAGCACACACATGGAGTATGATAACAACCTGTGGGAAGAGCACAATACTGCACTTAAGGAAGAGACATATGACAACTACCACCTAAAAGAAAAGGAAACAGAAACAAATAAATAAAAGATATTAGTGAGAAAGTGATAAGCATAGATTATAAGAAAATCTATCAAATACTTATTTGGAGTGTCTAGAGAAGAAAACTAAGACACTGGGTCTAAACATGTATTTTGCCATGCAATTCAAACAAAATATTACTCAGAAAAAAAAAAAAAACCTTGAAATTATATATATTTAGTTGGCAGAGAAGTACTAGGGAAAATTAGAGTAGTGATAAATAAGACAAGATCAATAACACATAAATTTATGAACAATTAGGTATTAAAGGCAAAAACATCATTTATGTATTCTCAGTTTCATCACTTACTGAGGGATCAAGGACCATGTATTTGATTAATGCAAACCTGAGGTTTCTCATCTGTATAACAGAATTAATAATACCTACCTAACTGATAAGAGCAGTATACACAAAATTTGATAATTGCAATCTTAAAAATAATTATTAATCAGCATATGGAATCGCTAACTTCGATTCTTTGGTAACATTTATATGTGTGTATAAGCGCATATCATGTATGTTCAGTTGTTCATGNATACTGCACTTAAGGAAGAGACATATGACAACTACCACCTAAAAGAAAAGGAAACAGAAACAAATAAATGAAAGATATTAGTGAGAAAGTGATAAGCATAGATTATAAGAAAATCTACCAAATACTTATTTGGAGTGTCTAGAGAAGAAAACTAAGACAATGGGTCTAAACATGTATTTTGCCATGCAATTCAAACAAAACATTACTCAGAAAAAAAAACCCAAAACTTGAAATTATATATATTTAGTTGGCAGAGAAGTACCAGGGAAAATTAGAGTAGTGATGAATAAGACAAGATCAATAACACATAAATTTATGAACAATTAGGTATTAAAGGCAAAAACATCATTTATGTATTCTCAGTTTCACCACTTACTGAGGGATCAAGGACCATGTATTTGATTAATGCAAGCCTGAGGTTTCTCATCTGTATAACGGAATTAATAATACCTACCTAATTGATAAGAGCAGTACACACAAAATTTGATAATTGCAATCTTAAAAATAATTATTAATCAGCATATGGAATCTCTAACTTCGATTCTTTGGTAACATTTATATGTGTGTATAAGCGCATATCATGTATGTTCAGTTGTTCATGAAAGCTGTGAGGAACTGAAACACTCACTGCCTTACACTTTCACTTGCTAGCACAATTTTACAACTTTCTAAGAATAATAGAAGGAAGGTGATTTTATTATTGTTGATTAATTAATGAATATTATTAAATATTATTGAAAATAATAGCTCACAGAGTGCCCACTATGTGCTGACTTTTAAGTGTTTTCCATGTGATCGTTTATTTAATTCTAACATTGAGACTGTATTATTATTATTCTCATACTGATAGAGTAATCAAGAAGAAAGGATGCTGAGGCATTTTGCTAAGGTCAAGCACGAAGTAGGTGACAAATTCGTTTTTGACACAACATAAACAGACAATACAAAGCCTTCATCCTTAAGGACTATGTTCTGTTGCGAGAGGAGGAAAATGTATGGATCTAATGGATGTGAGCAGCAGGTATATTTTTAGGAAGTAGAGGCTGATCACTTCAAGTACCTAAGGCAAGTTACATCAAAATTATGCAGAGTTTGTAAAAAAAAATCGTCAGGAAATGAATATTTGTAAGAATTCTGTATTTATTTATTCTTCCTCCAGACTAAGACTGATTCACAGAAAAAGGCAAAAGAGAAAGAAGACTTACCTAAAAATAGATAAGTTCTAGTTTAGACACTCTTATTCCTGGTTAACATAGGAGGTGTGTTTCTTTGACATTATTTTATATACCTTCTTGTACTTTAGTTTTTTTTTTTTTAAATTTCTGGAATGTAAAAGAGTTATCACTTATAAAAATCTGTTTGTTTCTAAATCTTATAACTTAAACATATGACTTATACTTACAGTAATAAAATAAGCATTGCCATTCTAATAAAACCCACCTATAAAATGCATATTTTGGTAAATGGGTTACTTTAAGAATGCAATCTGTGTGGATCACAATAAACTGTGGAAAATTCTGAAAGAGATGGGAATACCATACCACATGACCTGACCTNTATGACTTATACTTACAGTAATAAAATAAGCATTGCCATTCTAATAAAACCCACCTATAAAATGCATATTTTGGTAAATGGGTTACTTTAAGAATGCAATCTGTGTGGATCACAATAAACTGTGGAAAATTCTGAAAGAGATGGGAATACCATACCACATGACCTGACCTGCCTCTTGAGAAACCTGTATGCAGGTCAAGAAACAAAAGTTAGAACTGGACATGGAACAATTGCAGACTACATCATGAGAAACACTGGGCTGGAAGAAGCACAAGCTGGAACCAAGATTACCAGGAGGAATATCAATAACCTCAGATATGCAGATAACAACACCCTTATGGCAGAAAGTGAAGAGGAACTAAAGAGCCNCAACATCTGTTGGATCATAAAAAAGCAAGAGAGTTCCAGAAGAACATCTACTTCTGCTTCACTCACTACTCCAAAGTCTTTGACCGGGTGGATCACAGCAAACTGGAAAATTCTTCAAGAGATGGGAATACCAGACCACCTTATCTGCTCCTGAGAATTCTGTACGCAGGTCAAGAAGCAACAGTTAGAAGTGGACATGGAAAAACAGACTGGTTGCAAACTGGGTAAGGAGTATATCAAGGCTGTATATTGTCACTCTGGTTATTTAACTTACATGCTGAGTATATCATGAGAAACACTGGGCTGGATGAAGCACAAGTTGAAATCAAGATTGCCGGGAGAAACATCAATAACCTCAGATATGCTGATGATACCACCCTTATGGCAGAAAGTGAACAGGAACTAAAGAGCCTACTGATGAAAGTGAAAGAGGAGAGTGAGAAAGCTGGCTTAAAACTCAGCATTCAAAAAATGAAGATCATGGCATCTGGTCCCATCACTTCATGGCAAATAGATGGGGACACAATGGAAACAGTGAGAAACTTTATTTTCTTGGGCTCCAAAATCAATGCAGATGGTGACTGTAGCCATGAAATTAAAAGATGCTTGCTCCTTGGAAGAAAAGTTATGACAAACCTGGGCAGTATATTAAAAAGCAGACATTACTTTGTTGACAAAGGTCCATATAGTCAAATGGACCATATGGTTTTTACAGCAGTCATGTATGGATGTGAGCATTGAACCATAAAGAAAATTGAGTGCTGAAGAATTGATGCTTTTGAACTGTAGTGTTGGAGAAGACTCTTGAGAGTCCCTTGGGCTGCGAGGAGCTCCAATCAGTCAATCCTAAAGGAAAACAGTCCTGAATACTCATTGGAAGGGCTGATGCTGAAGCTCCAATACTTTGGCCACCCCTCAGAAAAGACCCTGATGCTGGGAAAGATTGAAGGCAGGAGGAGAAGGGGCTGACAGAGGATGACATGGTTGGATGGCATCACTGACTCAATAGACGTGAGTTTGAGCAAGCTCCAGGACTTGGTGATGGACAGGGAAGCCTGGCGTGCTGCAGTCCATGAGGTCGCNACTCTTGAGAGTCCCTTGGGCTGCGAGGAGCTCCAATCAGTCAATCCTAAAGGAAAACAGTCCTGAATATTCATTGGAAGGGCTGATGCTGAAGCTCCAATACTTTGGCCACCCCTCAGAAAAGACTCTGATGCTGGGAAAGATTGAAGGCAGGAGGAGAAGGGGCTGACAGAGGATGACATGGTTGGACGGCATCACTGACTCAATAGACATGAGTTTGAGCAAGCTCCAGGACTTGGTGATGGACAGGGAAGCCTGGCGTGCTGCAGTCCATGAGGTCGCAGAGTGGGACACGACTGAGCAACTGAACTGAACACAGAAACTTTGCTATCGTGACTGTGGCTGAGGGCACGTGTCAGTAGTGTCCACCGCACTCACACTGCTGTGGGCTAACAGTGCCTACAAGATGACACTGTCCCCAGTCAGCACTCACTCCCAGCCCCTCCCCAGCCTCACGGGCCACTCTCTGTGAGTCTGTGTGTCCCAGGTCTCTGCTGGAGGCAGTATCCCGTTATGGCCGTCCTGCTCTGACAGGCTCACTTCACTGGGCAAAACGTCCTCAGCATCCACCCACGTGACAGCGCGTGCAGGGACCCCTCCCTTCAAAGGCTGAACTACGCTCTGCTGCATGGACTGACACAGCTGAATGTGTTTCCTTTCATAACTTCTTCTGGAAAACTCCACCCTCCCAAGGTGTTCCTGGGCTCCGGCAGGAGGGGCAAGCGGAAGTGTCTCATGAGGCCNAGACACTTCCGCTTGCCCCTCCTGCCGGAGGGGCAAGCGGAAGTGTCTCATGAGGCCGGAAGCACAGCAGGTGCTCAACAGAGACGTTTTAATAAACTCACTTACGTCTCCTGGAAATCTAAAAATTAGAGCAAGGCTAGAGGCAGGACTCTCTCGGGAGCAGATTCTTATTCACATAAGCAGGGTGAAGGTTGAGAAGCCCCGGAGGCCGCGTGGAGAGAGCATGGTCTGCAGCCGCTCCTGTGCGTCCTCCCAGGGCGCCGGTCACCCTTCGCTTGCGGAGTCACTCCAGGGATGAGGCGCTTATGGGCCGCCTCTGAGCGCGGCCCTCAGGAAAGTATGAGAAGGGAGAACCTTGGGCTGACTGCTTCCTTAATGGGAGTGTGGAAGCGCTCAGCTGTGTGTTACTGAACTCACTGAATCCTCTGTATACAGTAAGAGTATACCACTTCTCCCTGCTGCTTGCTCACTTCAGGCCACGTGAAGACTCTTTCTCTGCTCTCTCAGGCTCACTCTGGGGCATGCTTGGGTACATGCAGGCGGTGTGGCTTCCTAAAGGAGACGAACCTGCAGGAACCCCTTCAAGGACCAGGAGCGGCNGGCATCACTGACTCGATGGGCGTAAGTCTGAGTGAACTCCGGGAGATGGTGATGGACAGGGAGGCCTGGTGTGCTGTGATTTATAGGGTTGCAAAGAGTCAGACACGACTGAGTGCCTGAACTGAACTGAACTGATCATCCCTAAGGGAGTTTATAATTAGGTCATGTTCAGGTTAGAGTAGTAACAATGAAAATAAAAATTAATTAAAAGATGCTTAGAAAGCAGAATTAATTGTGCTTGGCATTTTATTGAATGAAGGCGAAAAAGAGACAGGATTCAGTAAATGATGTTTAGGTTTTGGCTTAAGAAACTACTGCACAGGTCACTGAAAGAACAGGTTTTGTATTTGCTTCCTTGTGTAAAGAGTTTTAGATTTTCAGCTTTGCATGCCCTTATTCCAAATACCACTCCTGCCATGTTAAATCTCACATGGACTCTAGATAAGGCACTGAAATCAACATATCACCTGTATAAATAAATTGTGGGTCTGATATTCAGCAAAGTTGCTCCTCTGCTTACAAGATAGTAAGGATTATTTGGGGGCCACAAAATAAGCTCTTTGGTTCTCAAGTGTTGGCATAAATTGAGAATTTAAAGCCTTGAGCTATTTGTTGTTTTTTCTTCATTAGTCCCAACATAAAGTTAAGAAACAAACATCTCTCCTCCAGGCTTTGGACCCTAAATAATTATCAAAAGAAATTTTTTTTTCTCTGTACTATTTAATTTTTAATAAACATTTATGTATTTTTAATCCAATCAATTAGCATTAATATTTTAAAGAGCTATGTAAAATGCATGGAAAATCTGAAACACAATGCCATGAAAGTCAGCAGCTTATTCAAATAGACATAAGATTATGGGATGGTTTAACTTAGAAACATTCTATACTGTTTCTATTCCCAAGAAAGACTTTCAGGATATAATACATTCTTTCTTGTTATCAAAATGATAACCATTTCTCTCTTTTTTTAAGTTTTACATTTCTCTTGAATTATATTTATGTTTTTTTAGTTTTCTTAAATAATTTTCAGAAGCACTTAGAGAAAAATTTTTATCTTTGAATAAAGATAAAATACATATCTACAAATCCATCTGTATTTTTTTCTCATCTTTGTCATTATGTATACTTTAGCTGGAGTGCACAAGTCTGTTACTCTTGAAAAGAATACAATAAACTGAGATTAGAGATATAGAATTTTAAAAGATGGTATTAAAATTGGATAGACATCTATCATGATGGTGAAAGTAGAATTTCAGCAGTAAATGTAATCCTCATCTTTAAAGAACCTCTGATCACAGAGTGGATAGAAAGGATTCCTAAGTAAGAGAAATAAAAAAGATAATTCTTACAGAAGAGAGATGGTTGATCTGAAGTATTACTTTAATTATGTGGCACATTTTCCCAGTAAATCTCTGCTTTTAGACTCCCATTTCTGCAGTTACTGATTTACTTAATTAAATATAATGACATGATTTTCTGTAGGTTTTAGGTACTATTGCCAAAGTATGTAAAAGAGGAAATCGAGGCATACAAGGTTGTATAACTTAACCAAGCTCAAGTAATTTCAGTGGCAGGGTGTGGAACTTTAAGTCCATTATTCCAAGTTCCTTTTACAAACCTAGAAGACTGGTAGATTTTTATTTTTTAGTAAATTAAAAAAATAATTTGGATGATTTGAATTTTATGAAGCTTAACACAAAATAATAGAGAGTAACTTACTAATTATCATAAGTAGAACATATAGCAATATTTATTGAACTACATTAAGAAAATGAGAAATTTTAAAATAAACTATTAATTGCATCTAATTCAAGGCACCATCTTCTTCATATTCAAGGTGAATAACAAAGAATAAATCAGTAAAACATGTTATATAAACCTTCTGTTATTCTTTAACTCATATTAATGTTTTAAATTAATTCTATGCTTCATATTAGCCAAAATTTGTCTTCCATAGTTACCCTAGGGATTCAATCTTTGTTCAGATACAAGATAGCTCAAAAAAGTAAGTCTTGGGCATACAGTGTGGTTCTCTGCTCCAGTGAAATAATTCTTAAATTTCAGTATGCATCAGAATGATTTGGAAGGCTTAACAGAATACTAGGGCCCACTATAATGTTTCTAATATATTAGGTCTGGGTGCCCAGGTGGCACTAGTGCTAAAGAACCCATCTAGCAATGCAGGAAATGCAAGAGATGCAGGTTTGATCCCTGGGTCAGAAAGAGGCCCTGGAGGAGAGCATGGCAACCCACTCCAGTATTCTTGCCTGGATAATCCCACAGACAGAAGAGCCTGGCAGTCTATAGTCCATAGAGTTGCACAGGGTGGGGCCAGAAATTTGCATTTCTAACAAGTTTCCACATGAGGCTAATGTTAAGTGCTATAATTTGAATATTATTGTATATTTATACTCATTTCCCTTTTAAAACTTTTATGTTTTATTTTTAATTGGAAGATAATTGCTTCACAATGTTGTGTTAGTTTTTGCTGTGCAACAACATGAATCAGCTATATACATACAAATATCCCTTCTCTTGAGCCTCCCTTCTGACCCTCCCACACCTGGCACCACCCCCCCCCACTCCACCCTTGTAGGTCATCACAGAGCACTGAGCTGAGCTCCCTGTACTATAAAGAACCTTACCACTAGTTATTTATTAATTTTACTGTGATAAACTTCAACAAAGTTCACCCCAACCCCCAACTGCTATAATATCCACTGATCCACTCAGCCTAATTGAAAACAGAAGATTAAACCAAGGCAAAACAAGGCACTTTCATCACATGATGGAGAATTTCACCTCTATTGTCAGGCAAGGATAACACTGGAGGTTTAATTGTATATTTTGGAAATATTTCTCTTTTCTAATATGGATCTAGAATAGACTCTGCTATCATAGAATCCTCTGGTATTCTTTTGAAATGTATGGATATAGGATATATGTGTATGGGGAAGAGAAAGATCTGAAACCACTGGCATGATTAACCAAGAATATAGGAAAGGAATATTTAATTCCTACACTGGCAAAAAGACAGTGAATGAGTATTCACGTGCCTGAAATTGCCCTGGAATATTTAGCAGAATACATCCATGGCTGCCTTTTAATACTGTTTAGTCTGGGCACATCAAAAAAAATCCTCATTATGAGAACAACTGGGAGCCAATGCCAAGCTCATACTCTGCTCTGCAAGTCATGCACTCTATTGTNCCCCCCCCCACTCCACCCTTGTAGGTCATCACAGAGCACTGAGCTGAGCTCCCTGTACTATAAAGAACCTTACCACTAGTTATTTATTAATTTTACTGTGATAAACTTCAACAAAGTTCACCCCAACCCCCAACTGCTATAATATCCACTGATCCACTCAGCCTAATTGAAAACAGAAGATTAAACCAAGGCAAAACAAGGCACTTTCATCACATGATGGAGAATTTCACCTCTATTGTCAGGCAAGGATAACACTGGAGGTTTAATTGTATATTTTGGAAATATTTCTCTTTTCTAATATGGATCTAGAATAGACTCTGCTATCATAGAATCCTCTGGTATTCTTTTGAAATGTATGGATATAGGATATATGTGTATGGGGAAGAGAAAGATCTGAAACCACTGGCATGATTAACCAAGAATATAGGAAAGGAATATTTAATTCCTACACTGGCAAAAAGACAGTGGATGAGTATTCACGTGCCTGAAATTGCCCTGGAATATTTAGCAGAATACATCCATGGCTGCCTTTTAATACTGTTTAGTCTGGGCACATCAAAAAAAATCCTCATTATGAGAACAACTGGGAGCCAATGCCAAGCTCATACTCTGCTCTGCAAGTCATGCACTCTATTGTAGTTGTTTCCAACCAGTAGAGGAGAACAGTTTACCAGTTTGTATAAACAAGAACCTTATATCACAGTGGCAGCACTGAATCGCCACCTTATTCTCATACGTGGAAACCTGTCTTCTTTTCATAGACTGATTACCCAAATGGGGAGGCAAAGGGACCTTAAGGTTAAGCCAAACTCTATCTAATAAAAAAAGTTTCCCTGATAGGATGAAGTTGATCTCTATGGAAATGTGAACAAGGAAGATTCTCAGTCTAGACCCTTAGAACTCTAGATGGAGGAGAAATGCTGGGAACTTGGATATAC
The DNA here is from genome assembly GCA_006410615.1 of Neotragus moschatus. Classification (NCBI taxonomy): domain Eukaryota; kingdom Metazoa; phylum Chordata; class Mammalia; order Artiodactyla; family Bovidae; genus Neotragus; species Neotragus moschatus. The sequence goes on from SJYA01000113.1 coordinate 99,973, forward strand.
CTAGGAGATGAACACATTTAAGAGTTTGATATGTATTGACATTCTTTTCTGTACTATATGAAGTCATGCATTGTTATAGTGAATTAATATTATGCTGTCCTAACAAAAGTTAAGTTTATGTTTTAAAATTGATTTTTGTTTTGCATACCTCAACCCCCAAATTGTAACCCAGATCTTCATCTCCCACTCTTACAAAGTAATGGCTATTTATTCTGACACTGAAGGAAAACTGATTATGTTGGTTTCACTCAGAGAAAGTACACAACTTGTTTGCCTCTTGAACGTGTTTTTCAAGGAAGATACTAGGTTTACTTAATTTTGCATTATATGTTGACTTCAAGCTAAATTCTTATTTACAAGTTTTCAATGAAACTCCACTCTATTTAGGATACTATTTACATCAATTGCAATTTGCCTTGTTATTTGGAATTTGTCAATGAGTTTTGATATAGAAACCCTCAGTGTAAGTTTTTTTTTTTTCCCTGTCACATAGAGAAGAAAAAACAAGTAAACTTTCTGGTTTCTAAATATAATTTTTTAAAAGTAAATTTAAAAATAGGGAATCCAATGATCTATTTAAACTTCCAATATTTATTTTAGGAGACTGAACTGAACTGAACTGATTGTGTACAAATAGAAAGCATGGGCTTTTTGAATTTAGATTGATTCAGATGTGATATTTGATTCTTTAGTTCTGTGAAACTGTATAACTTTTCTATGAAGAGTTTTAGCATCCATTTATAATTTTTGCCCCAATATATTCTTTCAGTGATAAATTTTGAAATGACCATTTTTTCTAAACAGGTTATTACCATGCATTCTCTTATAAAGAAATCTTAGATTTTATCCTACTAAATGTCCAAAATAGTTGAAATTATAACATTGCTCTTATTGTTTTCATCAAAATTACTGAATGAAGTTTATACCTATTTTGTTAAGTCTTTAAAAAATGTTTGCTTATAGCCAAGAAAAGTGTGCATTTGGATTATTTCCAATTTTAAATAATGAATGTGCAGAATAGTGCATATGTGATTTCTTACTTTTGAAAGGAAATTTTCAGAGTTGAGCCTCAGGAGTTTGACAGGCAAAGGTAAAAATATAATGTTAAAAATAAATAAAATCTTCCTTTATTTGCACTCTCTTGGATTAATTTTAGGAAAATAAATTATCTTCTGAAAGTGAAGTTTTGTTGCTATTATCTGCATTCATCCAATATCAGGACTTTAGCACACTCTGTTTTTGCACAGTTCTTGCTTTATTTTTTGTCGTAATTTGGTCTTCCCATGCCAATTATTTATTTTCTCTCTTCCATGTAAATAAAGATGTATAGTATATGCTTTCTTAGATGATGCTATTGGTATGGACTCTGGATGATTTTTATTTTTATATTTATCTATATGGGGTTTTTTTGGAGAGATTTTGCTACTAAACTGGAAATTGCCCTCATTTTAAACATCAATATTTTTAAACACCACTGTGAATTTAAACTCTGCCCTTGATATATTGTCTATTGTATGTCAACACATCTGTGTACACTGATTTAGCTCTGCTTTCCTTTTGTCACTAATTCCTTGACCCAATGTTGGAGACAATTATTTCAAAAATTCAAAATAATAATGTTAATTCAATTTTCTTTCAAATATACTTTCAACTGACCCATTTGGCTAGCTTTGATCTAAGTGAGTTTTATCATAAAATCCTAGTTAGACCTTCCTGGCCTATAAATCATATATGTTAGTTTACTGCTTCAGTGAATATATTTTTTGTGCAGTATCCGCTTAGACAATATTTCAAGTTCTGCTGTTTATAATATTGCTTGTGGTCAGTGAATAACAAATAATATACTTAGGATTTAGGAATGATAAACATACTTGCTTTTTTATAAGTTAATTAGAAAAGATAAGAAAGATTGTGGGATTCATCAGATTACTTTCTCTTCATTAATACTACCTGCAATAACATTTTGAAAGTCAGGAGAGAGAAGAAAAAAAGAAAATATTATTAAACATATAGAAAATTATGACAGACATTTAAAACAATGCAAAGCTTTCATAGAATTCAGTGTTACAAAGAAGTGGAATGCAAAAACTACTGAAAAACTCTTTAAAAAGATGAAGGTAAAGAAGATGGATGAAAGACACAAAGTACGAACATAAATATGTTAATCTCCATAGACTCAAAGCTATGGTATTTCCAGTAGTCATGTATGGATATGAGAGTTGAACCATAAAAAAGTCTGAGCATCAGACTTGATGCTTTTTAACTTTGGTGCTGGAGAAGACTCCTGAGAGTCCTTTGGACAGCAAGGAGATCAAACCAGTCAATCTTAAAGGAAATGAGTCCTGAACATTCACTGGAAGGACTGATGCTGAAGCTCCAATATTTTGACTACCTAATGCAGAGTCAAGTCACTGGGAAAGACCCTGATGTTGGGAAAGATTGAAGACAGGAGGACGAGGGGGCAGCAGAGAATGAGATGATGGTATCATGAACCTGAGTTTGAGCAGACTCCAGTTATAACGAAGGACAGGGAAACCTGGCGTACTGCTTCTGCAGAGTCAAACACAACTGAGCAACTGAACAACAGTACCAACATATTTAGACAGCTATGCTTTATCTTACTTTTAGATAGAATTTAAGTAAATATTGATAGCTGTTTGATTGATACTGAATTTCAATAATTACAAGAAGTTCACCAATTTTTGCTTTTAACTCAGCATGGTAAATAGATAACCAACATTCCCACATAGTTTATCTTATAATTTAACATAAAATTGTTACAATTTAAATCAGAAGATGAGGTAGAGGGCTTGAATTCTTGTTCTAGCAAGTGACTAATAATTATAGCATCATATGACTCACTTAACAGCTTTGCCAAATGATTTATTTTTGTTAAGGTTTTCTGAGAAGATATTTTTATAGTTACTTATAAAATATTCTAGCTACTAATCTTGTGCAGTATGAATCAGAAGCATAAATTTGTGTCATGCGTGAAACACAATGTTATTAGTCATATATTATTAAAAAGAAGATTGCCATTTAATATATTTCCAGCATATACACATTGTAAATTACCGAAGAGAAGATGTGAAGTATATAGATATGATTATATATACTATAATAAGTTGGTTTATAAACATGTAAAGAGAAAGGTTTCAGGCTATTTCTAATGGTGAGTAAACAGATGGATGATTCACTAAGGAAAAACATTTATAGGTGAATTTTTATTCAAATGCTAAACTCTGTGCCATGATGTTTATCCTGAATAGCACGAATTGAACTTTCAAAATATTTAAAAACTTAACAGTTTTGGCTCAAGGACATTAGCTGATGTTCTACCTGGACACTGATGACTTAATATCCTCCTTGACATCTCAGTAGCATTTTATATTGATGTACACTTAATTTTCTTTGATATCTTCAGATTTTTGCTTTCTATTACATCAGTGTCTTGATTTTTTCACTACTTCTCTGTTAACTCATTTTCAAATTATTTACCTCTAGTTAGCCAACATATGTCAAAGTAGCTTAGGATGCAGTCCTGAGCCTGCTTGTTTTAAAAGAGATTTATTGGTTGGTGGGAGGCAATTGAAATCAGGGTATGGATAAAAATTTTTCCAAGAACCAATGACTCAAAACTTGTTCTCCAGCTGTTAAGGATTGAATGTTTGTGTCCCTCCAAATTCTTATTTTGAGGGCTTAACCCAAATATGGCTACGTTTGAAAATATATTTTTCTCTTAAGAAAATAATTAAGATTAATTAAAGTCATATGAGTGGAGTCCTGAACCAATAGCATTGATGGCCTTTTAAGAAGAAACATAAGAAAACTCGCTCTCTTTCTCTCTCTAAGAACACATTGAATAAATGCCATATGAGAATGTATGGAGACAGCAGTCACCTGCAAGCCAAAAATAGTTCATGCCAGAAACTGAATCAGGAGAACCCTAGATCTTGGACTGCTAGCCTCCAGAACTGCCAGGAAATAAAGTGCTGTTATTTAAGATGCAAAAACCATGTTATTGTCTTTTGGTAGCCAGAACAGACTGATACAACAACCATGGCCTCTCTTCTGAATATTTATACATTTGCACCTTTGCTGTCCAAACTGTCATCTTCTTCCCACCATAGACCCCAGCATACATGGTGTATATGAGTGTGTGCTTGCACATACACACACACATACACATACACAAAGAGAATGTATACATCCATGTGGGGACTATTCCATTAGTGTCATTGCTCAGTCATGTCTGAATCTGCGACCTCATGGGCTGTAGCTGACCAGGATCCTCAGTCCACAGAATTCTCTAGGCAAGAATACTGTAGTGGGTAGCCATTCTCTTCTTCCTGACCCAGGGATCAAACCCAAGTCTCCCACACTGGGGGCAGATTCTTTACCATCTGAGCCACTTCCCTTCAGTGTCTCAGTTATATGACAGACTAGTGATTCACAGTATGTGTTTCTTTATTATTAGATATGCTAGGCAAATTTGGAATTTATGCCCCTACATTTGCAGTTTTACTCAGATGTAATGCTTGAGGCCACCTTACAGGTTGGATTTCTATGATATAGCCCCCTAGGAGTTAGATGGGTCAACTTGCATAACTTGCCTACGATTTTCTAGTTATGGCAAACAGATAATGCTGTTATGTTAGAAAATACATACTTGCTGAATTCACTCTTTGAAAAGAAGAAATAATATTAAGAATGCACATATATAGTTATTTCTTCATATTTCAATATTGTCTTATTCTGATTATATCAACACAGCAATTCACCACATACAGTACAGCCATAAAATAAATCATTAGAAATATATATGTTACAGTCATTTAATATGTTTGTTTTCTCCTATGATACAATCTCATATTACAGTGGTAAAAATCTGAAAACTATATTCTACAAATCATTTAAATTAATGTAATCTTATTATTCTGTTTATTTGAGCAGCATGGCTAAATAGAATTACTACACATTTTTCATTTACTTACTAAATCCAGTGCTATAATGGCCTTTGTATATCTAAAATTAAAAAACATTGACTGGANATGTCTATCCTAATAATGCCTAAAACCAAACTATGACAAGAATAAGATTATTCATTTGAAGTTTAATTGATTGCTATGGAAAAACACTAAACGTACATTACACCATACACTGGCCAAGTATGACCTGTGGGGAAACCTCCTGTTTTGGCAATTAGCTTTTATAGGAACATAGTCACACCCATGAGTTTAAATATTTTTGTGGCTACTCACACCCTACAAGAGTGAGATTAAATAGTTGTGACATAGTATGGTCCTGAGCCTAAAACACTTAACTGGCTCATTAAGAAAAGTTGCTAACCTCTGGTTTAGAGGAAGATAATATAATTCAGAGTCTATACAACAGTACTATAAAATAAAAAAAGTACCAGGCTCAGTCTGAAAATTTGATGGATAAATAAGAGAGAAAAAAAGAAGGTAACTATTTGCCAGCATAGAGATGACCCAGATTTTGAAATTAACAGACAAGAATTTCAGTGGCTTCATGGTAAAGAATTTGCCTGCAATGTAGGACAATGTAGGAGACTTTCAGGAGACATGGGTTCAGTCCCTGGGTTGGAAAGATATCCTGGAGAAGGAAATGGCAGCCCATTCCAGTATTCTTGCCCAGAGAATCCCATGGACAGAGGAGCCTGGTGGACTACAGTCCCTGGGGTCTCAAAAGAGTCAGACATGATTTAGGGACTGTTGTTGATGAGAATTTCAAAGTAACTGTAATCACTGTATTAATACATAGAAAAAAGACAAATTATATAAAAAAGAGAGTAACTCAGAATCAAATGGACATTATGGAATAAATATTTCATATTTCATTAAGAAATCAATTTAGTTCAGTCACTCAATAATGTCTGACTCTTTGTGACCCCATGGACTGCTGCATACTAGGCTTCTCTGTCCATCACCAACTAGGAGAAGAGTAGTTCAGAGAAAAAGTCCTAACTTATCTGTATATTTTTTCCTTTTGTCTCCAGTGGCTTTCTAAAATCACACACAAGGCAGCTCAAACTCATGTTTATCAAGTTGATGATGCCATCCAACCATCTCATCTTCTGTCATCCCCTTCTGCTTTCAATCTTTCCCAGCATCAGGATCTTTTCTAATGAATCAGTTCTTCACATCAGATGGCCAAAGTATTGGAGCTTCAGCTTCAGCATCAGTCCTTCTAATGAATATTCAGGATTTCTTCCCTTAAGTATAGACTGGTTTGATCTCCTCTGGTCCAAGGGACTCTCGAGAGTCTTCTCCAGCACCACACTTCAGAAGCATCAATTCTTTGGTGTTCAGCATTCTTTACTTATGTTACTTACTTTAGAAGAGAAAAAAATCAAACCAAATTAAAAGAAACAATACAAACTTATCACATCTTCCTGCTTTACTGCAAGATTTATAGGAGTTTCTCACATTCAGCTCTTTAAAAAAAAAAAAGAAGATTCTTAGAGAAATATAAAATCAACTGGCAAGAAGAAAGAAGTGAGAAAGGAACTTGGCAGATCTTCAGTATTTATCTTAGAATTTGTAACAAACTATTATAAATCTAAAAGTAAAATGTTTAATATTAATATCTTTTTAAAATTCAAATTGCAGAATTGTTTAACTGATAACACTATTTTGGAGTGTAGAACTAGAGCCTGTGTCCTGTCAGGAGAACAAGGAAGGTATACTTTACTAAAGTTTATTTAGTTGAGAGTGAAGGGTTGGCAAATAGAGAATCAAAGCNCTTGGCAGATCTTCAGTATTTATCTTAGAATTTGTAACAAACTATTATAAATCTAAAAGTAAAATGTTTAATATTAATATCTTTTTAAAATTCAAATTGCAGAATTGTTTAACTGATAACACTATTTTGGAGTGTAGAGCTAGAGCCTGTGTCCTGTCAGGAGAACAAGGAAGGTATACTTTACTAAAGTTTATTTAGTTGAGAGTGAAGGGTTGGCAAATAGAGAATCAAAGTGATAATATCATTGTCTACAATCCAGAAAGTTTTGAGGAGGGTGAACAAAGAGCTAGCAGCTCTTGGGGGAGACTTAACTATTAACCTGGTGATGCTATGATGCACCAATAAAAACAGCTATCCGTAATTGTGTGCCTGGGTGCACAAAAGACTTCCCTTCCTCTTCTTTCCTTTAGTTATCACTTTTATACCAGTAGATTAAAAAATGATGACAGAAATATATGTCTTGAGTATAAGAAATTTTTTGAATGCATTAATGTTAGAGACAACCTCAGATTGGTCAAATCCTGACTCTACCATTTCTTTTTTATATATAATTTATTTGTTTTATTTATTTTTGTCTGCACTGAGTCTTCTTTGCTATGCTCGGGCTTCCATGGTGGCTCAGATGGTAAAGAATCTGCCTGTAATGTGGTTTGACCCCTGGGTTTGATCCCTGGGTTGGGAAGATCCCTTGGACAAGGAAACAGCAACCCACTCCAGTATGCTTTCCTGGAGAATTCCATGGAGAGAGGAGCCTGGTGGACTATAGTCCATGGGGTTGCGAAGAGACGGACATAACTGAGAGATTAATACTTTCACTTTCTTTCTCTCTCTCGTTGAGGCATGTGGGGGGCTGTTTTAGTTATGGTGTGAGGGTTTCTCACGGCAGTGGCTTCTCTTGTTACAGAGCACGGTTTCCGTGTGAGAAGGCTTCAGTATTTGTATCACACGTGCTCTAGAGCAGGGGCTCAGTTGTTATGGAGTATAGGCTGTACCATTTCTTAGCTGAATAAACTAGGGCCAACAGTTTAACTGTGAAAGTTATGTTAAGTGCAAAATTATGCAAATTATGTTAAAAAAGTAAGCTCATCATTTGTTACTGTGAGAGTGAGGAGAGTAATTGTTTTAAACCATGTAGAATCCATTAATAGTATGTAAGTTTCAAAGAAAAGTGAGAATTGAGACAGGAAGTCCTGATACAAAATGGATAAAATAGGTAGGATTTTTTTGTTATTGTGGACCTTAGAAAAAGTGAGGCAATCAAAGTGATGATGTACGAAAATCAATGATTTGTTAAAAGGATTTTAAAGAGACACTCATCAAGATTGAGTGGTTGAGGGAAAATGAAATATATACCTTGTAAGGCTAATTAGAGTGAGGAGTTGACCATGTAATTGAAATTCTTATTCTCATATACAGGAACAAGTATAGCATTCCTAATTAAAATCTTAGTTATGTTTTGTGAGCTGAAGTATGAATCTATCATTTTTGCTGCAAGACCAAGTGCCATGTCTACCATAATGTATATGAGTGAATAGATTAATGAATTGATCAGGAATAAGAAATTAAGTAGGGAGTGCTTATGGAATGGGGTATAAGCAACGTACACATTTTGTATATTGCAGTCGCAGTGAATATGTGCTTCAATTCAGCAGAACCTGATTTGGAAGAGATGTAAATTGAGAAGTCAGTCATTCATAGTGTAAAATGAGATAGGGATACTGTTGTATCATGGAATAAGAAATAAAATATATCAAGATCCTCAGGATTACAGCAGTATGGAATTTTGGATGTCTTGTCAGTAATTTTGCTGGATATCTTATTTAAAATAGCACTGTCCCTGAGCTACAGACTGAATTTCACACCATCTCTTCATCTAGCCACTTTCTCGTCCTTAGTGCATATCATTAAAACTAGGACGTGTACCTCATAAAATTAGAAATAGTACTGTTTTGACTCTGTACTTCAATAATGTGTCACATATATTTAAGTTCTCAATAAAATATTTGAATGAATAAATGCTTTGATACTATAATTACAAGAGCAATTTAGATTATAAAGTTTGAGATAGAGGTATCCAATAGCCATCTCTAAAATAAAAGTCTTTAGTAAAATAAAACTAATATACTTCAAGGGAAGAAGTTTACCAAGGTAAGAACAGAGAATTAGGGTCACCTATGTTTAGAGAGAAGTAATTAAGCAAAGACGAAGAATCTCTCTATTNGCAAGGAGATCCAACCAGTCCATCCTAAAGGAAATCAGTCCTGAATGTTCATTGGAAGGACTGATGTTGCAGCTGAAACTCCAATATATTGGCCACCTCATGTGAAGAGCTGACTCATTTGGAAAGACCCTAATTCTGGGAAAGACTGAAGGCAGGAGGAGAAAGGGATGACAAAGGATGAGATGGTTGTATGGCATTACCAACTCAATGGACTTGAGTTTGAGTAAACTCCAGGAGTTGGTGATTGACAGAGAGGCCTGATGTGCTGCAGTCCATGGGGTCGCAGAGTCGTACCTGACTGAGTGACTAAAATGAATTGAACTGAACTGAGAGATGTTGAAAATTGTGTTTTCTCTCCTACACTCTCATTCTAGAAATGAGGAAACATCCTTTTTCTTTGCCGTAAGAGTTCCTATTTCAGAAAGAAAAGTGAAGGCAATTTCAATCACAAAAGAGACCCCAACCTGACAATGTTACAATGTGATGGCTACAAACAGGTTCTTAATTTTATTAAAAATCATGGTGTATATTTACCTTTTCTGAGATCTTATCAGATATGCGTGATGTATGATAAATTTTCTAAAGAGCAAACTGATAAATATTGGTCTTTTGTTGAGGACTGTCATTATATGCTGCAAGGATGTATGTATGCTAAGTTACTTCGGTTGTGTCTGACTCTGTGACCCCATGGACTGTAGCCTGCTGGGCTCCTCTGTCAATGGGATTCTACAGGCATGAATACTGGAGTGGGTTGCCATGCTCTCCTCCAGCCTTTGCTTTGTATTTATGCACAGTTTCATAACAACTTCAAGTTGAACTGGATTGTCTTCTCCTTAAATTATCCTAGCATACATGTTGGGGTTAATATAGCTGGTTACAAATAATTTCTTCATTTCAAATTAGAAATGTGTATTCATATTTTATAGTTGAATGAGTATCCATGAAGATAATGCATGTAGAATGCCAAGTTCAGGAACATGTCACATGGTTTACAGAGCACATAACTTGTACTCAATTCTATACATTTGACCTCACAATCACCCTATGGTTTAGGTATCTATTTGTCATGTGGGAAATTAAGCCTAAGTGAGATTAAGCAATTTGCTCAATATTATTGCCTTAAAGAAAAACACACAATGTGAGAGCTGTGAATTTTTTTTATTCAGAGACTTACTGAGGGCTATAGCCTGGGAGATAGCCCCTCAGTAGTTCTGATAGAACTGCTCCAGACAGGTAGGAGAGAAGCCAGTTTCTATCACACATGATTTTTTTTTTTTTTTTTTTTGGAGGGGGCTATGAAATAAAGCAGTTAAGCTCACATCTTGGTAAATCACAAGGAGTAGATATCTCAAATTAAGGATTTTAGTGTTTTTTGATGTATGGGAAAGAAATTGGGGTTACTGAAATTCTTTATGAGACATGCATCTAAATATCTAAGGATCTGTTTATCCCAAGCACAGAGTGCTGCATCCTGTTTTTAACCCTGAAATCTTCTCAGAATGCACTGTTGATGGGCAATGAAATGGGTTATGACTTTATCCCTGTAGAACTGAGTAGTGAGAAATGCTGTTTTTCTTTATTTACAAGGTTACTTATCTGGTGGAGAAGCTAAGATCCAAAATTAGTTATGGAAAATTTCAATTATATTCTCTCATCATGTGTGTCATCAACAAATAGTTTTAGTCAAGTTCTATGCTATTTGGAGTCTCTGTATCTCAAATACAAATGAAAATAATAGTAATAAAATAATAATAATGAAAAAATAATGACCTCTATATTTATCTCTTCCCATATGATTGTTGGAAGTTTAATTGAGAAAATCTATACAATCATAATTTCAGAACAAAACTCATGAGCGCAATTATATCATTATTCTTTTTATTATTTATAAAATGAAATAATATTAATATGTAAGAGTTGTTATTCAAAAATTACAAAGCCTTTATTCCGATCTTAACTCTATATCATTCAAAAATCAGATAAAAGCAATTATTTGGTTCTGATCAAATTAATTAAAAACAGATTTCTCAAATTAAACTGCATAGTATCTAAAAGTAATGACCTCATGGCTGATTCATGTCAATGTATAGCAAAACAAATACAGTATTGTAAAGCAAAACAAATTAAAAAATAAAAACTAAAAAAAATAAATAAAAATAAAAGTAATTATCATTTTTTTATCTTTAAAAAATATATCCAGCACCTTAAATGATAGCTGTAACTTTCATTAAACTGCTGTAGTGTATATTTTAGACATTATATTTAACATAAGCTCAAAAAAATCACTGTTTAATGAAGGCATGGAAGAAGCAAGGTAGAGTTATCTATTTATAGAGCATTTTTTCTATGTCTTGGAATTCTAAATCTTTATTATTTGTTTCACTGTATAGATGCTAAATATTATCTGCTTACTCCTTTCAATTTTATTTTTTCTTATTTTGTTTTTAATTGAAGTATAGTCTATCTACAGCATGACAGATTTAATCAACATAGTGGTTCAGTACTTTTATAGATTATACTCCATTGAAAGTTATTATACAATAATGCTTTTTCTTCTCTATGCTGTGTAATATGTCCTTGTTGTTTACTTATATTTTATATAGTAGTGTGTATCTCTTGATACCTCTATGTTGCTCCTCCCCTTTTCCCTGTTCCCACTGGTAAATTGTAGCTTGTGCTTTATATCTGTGAGTTTGTTTCTTTTTTGTTCTTGCTGTTATATTCACCAGCTTGTTTTAATATTTAGATTTTACATATAACTGATAATTTATANACTTATATTTATTTACTAATATTTACTTATATTTACTTATAAGTAAGTAAGTACTTACTTACTTATAGTACTACTTATAAGTAAGTAAGTACTTACTTACTTATAGTACTACTTATAAGTAGTACTATATACTACTTATATAGTAGTGTGTATCTCTTGATACCTCTATGTTGCTCCTCCCCTTTTCCCTGTTCCCACTGGTAAATTGTAGCTTGTGCTTTATATCTGTGAGTTTGTTTCTTTTTTGTTCTTGCTGTTATATTCACCAGCTTGTTTTAATATTTAGATTTTACATATAACTGATAATTTATAACATAAATATTTGTCTTCCTCTGTCTTTTTTCACTAGGAATAATACCCTCAAATTTTATCCATTGTTGTTGAAAATAGGATTCCATTCTTTTTTATGGCTGAACAATATCCCATCATGTGTGTACATNATTGTAGCTTGTGCTTTATATCTGTGAGTTTGTTTCTTTTTTGTTCTTGCTGTTATATTCACCAGCTTGTTTTAATATTTAGATTTTACATATAACTGATAATTTATAACATAAATATTTGTCTTCCTCTGTCTTTTTTCACTAGGAATAATACCCTCAAATTTTATCCATTGTTGTTGAAAATAGGATTCCATTCTTTTTTATGGCTGAACAATATCCCATCATGTGTGTACATTTGCATCTATATTTTTATGCTATCAATTTATCTATTGACTTATTGGCATATTTATCATTATAAAATATGATTCAGGTATCTACCTATCTCTATATCTATCACCTACTGATCTTTTTAGATATCACAGTTTTCTTTATCCATTCATTTGTTGATGGCTCCTTAGGTTGTTTCCATATCTTGGCTATTATAAATGATACTGCTATGAACATTGGGACATATGCACAGTAGTGAAATTGTTGAATCAGATCGTATTTCTATTTTTAGATTTTGAAGAGCCTTTATACTGTTTTTGTAGTGGCTGTCCCAATTTACACTCCCAACAACAGTGTACTAAGGTTCTCTCTTCTCCACATCCTTGATCACATTTGTTATTTGTGGTCTTTCGTGTTAGCCATTCTAACAAGTACGAGGTGATATCTCACTGCGGTTTTGTCGTGCATTTCTCTGATAATTAGCTATGCTGAGCATTTTTTCATGTGCCTATCAGCCATTTGTATATCTTTGGAAAAGTGTTTACTCAGATCTCTTGCTCATTTTTTAGTCAGATTTTTTGTATTGAATTGCATGGATTGTATATTTTGGTTAGTCACATCATTTGCCAGTATTTTTTCCCATCAGTAGGTTATTTTTTTGTTTTTATCGATGCTTTCCTTTGCCATGAAAAAGCTTTTAACATTAATTAGGTTTTATTTGTTTCTCTTTCTGTTTTATTCCTGTCTGTTTATTGGAAAAGAAAGAGATTTTATATCCTTGTCTTAGCCCATTTGGGCTACTATAAGAGACATAGTCATACATTGGGTAGATTATAAACAACAAAATATTGTTTCTCACAGGTCCAGGCACTGGCCAGTTAAGTGTCTGACCAGAGTCTGTGTCCTAGGAACTCTCTTTGTACTATATCCTTGGGTCACAAAAGAGACAAAGAAGCTCTCTCAAGCCTTTTAAAATAAGAGCACTAATTCCGTTCATGAGTGCTCTACCCTTATGCATGACCTAGTCATCTCCATGAGCTCTTACATCCATATACTGAAACACTGAGAATTAAGCTTTAACATATAAATTTGTGGAGGACACAGACATTCAGATCATAGCAATCCTGACTTACAGTAAAAGTTTCCATTGGAATAAAGTATATTAAATACTTCTATAAATTATAAAATATTTACACAGTATCCTGGTATATTCATCCTTTTGACATTCTTTTATCTTATTCACTCCTTTGGACAAATGATCTCAGTGATACACAGTTTATTATTATTAGCAAAACAAGATGCAGCCCTAATCATCCTAAAAAATAGAATTGATTATTTCTGATTAAAAAAAATAGCAATGTTCTATTATCGTATTTACATATGGTCATGTCAAAAGTGAGCCTTTAATCTCTGCTTTAAGAATAATTTTGCATATTTAAATGACAGATGTCTGCTTATGAGATGAACTTTAGATAGAATTGATGATATAATTCTAGATGATAGAATTGATGATGTAATTGATGATATAAATAGATTTCTTAGATTTGCTATTCGTTGTTTATGGTAGACAATTAATCACTAGTATATTTGATTAAAAGTATCACCAAAATATCTGTTGTTAATAATAATATACNGATATAATTCTAGATGATAGAATTGATGATGTAATTGATGATATAAATAGATTTCTTAGATTTGCTATTAGTTGTTTATGGTAGACAATTAATCACTAGTATACTTGATTAAAAGTATCACCAAAATATCTGTTGTTAATAATAATATACATTTTTAAAATTTTAAAATTATATAATTATTATTTCTACCAACGAAGGCATATATTTTTGTGAGAAGCAATAAGAGTTATCAGAGAATATCACTAAGTCTCTTCTAACACATCAATTTTCTATATTACCAAAACAAATTACCACAACTTAGTAGATTGAAATAGTACATACTCATTGTCTTACACTCTGGAAGTCAGAAGTTTGAATTTTGTATCACTGGGCTATAATCAAGTGGTCAGTAGAGCTTTCCCCCTCTGGGGAGTCCAGGGGAAAATGTGTTTTCCTGCCTTTTTTAGCTTGTAGACACTGTCCATCTTCCTTGGCTCATGGCCCATCCTCCATCTTTAAAGCCATCAACATAGAGTCTCTGGGTTTTTCTCATTCTGACTCTGACTGCCTTGCCTCCTTCTTACCAGAAACTTTCTGATTCCATCACAGGGTTCATCCAAATAATCCAGGATAATGTCCCCATCTCAAGATAATTAACTTAATTATATCCTAAAAGTCCCTTTTGTCATATAAGATAATCTAATCACTGGTTCCAGGAATTTGGAAATCTTTGGGGACAATTACTCTACACCATTTATTTAAGAGATTGAATTCAGAGTTAGGATGAGTAAGTTTTCTTATAAGCCAAATTATAAATTAAAAATAAATAAATATTTTGAATAAAAATTTGGCTTTGAAAGAACCTAATGTCTTTGGATTTTAAGAGCTTGAAATTATACATATGAAACAAAAATATTATAAATGCAAGGATAACAAACTGTTTATTAATGTTTTTTAAAATACTTCTAAAACATATATCTTATCTTATTATTGGAAATAAATGCATGTTGATAAAGTCTCCTATGTGTTGAAGTTTGAAAATAAAATATTTAGTTATAAAAATAAAGAGTCAAAAAGAAAAAGATACATGTTACACATTCAAGTGTGATAACAAAGACTAATTTTTTTAAAGCATTAATCTTCAAAGATTGTTATCATTATTTTATTTTTAATTGTAAAATAGAATGCAGAGGAGAGATTCCAAATATTTTGGAAACAGTAAGACTCATAAAGTTCACAGATCCAATGTTTCTGGCATGGCAGAAAAAATATAGTTCAATAATTTGTGATTCTCTAAACTACTGCTCATTCTTGATGAGCCACAAAAATCAGCAGTGGGTCTGGAATTAAATCCTGATTCAGTCTTATGATCTGTTCTGATGGTCAAGATGAGAAAGATGTTAGATTGTGCAAACTACAAACTGAGGAATTTTATAGCCATTCTGAGTAAGATTATAGAAGCTAAAAATGAACTCATTATTTTTTGACACATAGAAGGAAAAAAAAAAAAAAAAACAACTAAGTCCCAGGATAGAAACTGAAATTAGTGCCTTTGGAACAAATGTTAGACTAGATCTATGTTAATGTGAAGTGAATTTGTAATTGCACATAGTAGTATACTGCTCTTAAAATGTCCATCAATTAACAGGTATTGGTCTGTATAAAAATCTCTTGGTAAGCTACTTACAGCTTGATTTTATTTGCATGAAATGTGCAAAATTGAAAAATCCATAAAGACAGCAGATTGTGGTTGCCAGAATGTAGGGAGGTATGGGGATAAGAAGGTATGATGTTTCCTTCTAGGGTGATGAAAGTTACTCACACTAGATAGAGGTTGTACACTTGATCTTAGGCCAAAGGCTGAGAAGCAATAGATAGTGGTTGTACAACATTGTGAATATCCTTAATGCCACTGTACACTTTAAAATGATTAAAATAGCAAATTTTATGTTGTGTTTTTTACCACAATAGAAGGGCTTCCTGGCTGGCTCAGAGGTAAAGAATTTGCCTGCCAATGCAAGAGACATGTGTTTGATCTCTGGTCTGGAAAGATTTCCTGGAGAAGGAAATTGCAACCCACTCTAGTATTCTTGCCTGGAAATCCTCATGGACAGAAGGACCTGCTGGGCTACAGTCCATGGGGTCACCAAGAGTCAGACATGACTGAACGACTAAACAACAGCAACCACAATACAAAATGTTAGAGGCAGTGACTAAGGATAAATGCTACAAAACCTGCATTTTGAACTTATACATCAGGAGGTTTCAAAATCCACCTACCTTTGTGAATTACTACTATAATATCTAATTCTAAGAGTTAATCTACAGTTAAGATAAAATTATAAAAGTTGTTCTGGTTATCTAATGCTATACATTAATACAAGCCACCCCCAAACTGATTAAAACTACAGCGAACTTGTGTTTTCCTCGTGGTTTCTGGGCAGTGGACCCATTTGACAGTTCTTGTTTCCAAGTCTCTCATGTTTTGGCAGTCAGAAGGTTGTTGGGGTGGGGGTCTCAGAGCTACAGAGCGTCATTTTCCTCACACTACTAGCAAAGAATGTACTGAAGCATTCAAAGGAGGTGGGGTGGGGAATAGATTTCAGCTGTCTACAAAATGCTGGTGCCAAGGGAAATGATATGGCAACCGTATTTGGAAAATACAATCCAGCCTAAAGGAGATCAGTACTGAGTATTCATTGGAAGGACTGATGTTGAAGCTGAAACTCCAGTACTTGGGCCATCTGATGTGAAGAGCTGACTCATTTGAGAAGACCCTGATGCTGGGAAAGGTTGAGGGCAGGAGAAGGGAATGACAGAGGATGAGATGGTTGGATGGCATCACCGACTCAATGGACATGGGTTTGGGTGGACTCTGGGAGCTGGTGATGGATAGGGAGGCTTGGCATGCTGTGGTTCATGGAGTTGCAGAGAGTTGGACAGGACTGAGTGACTGAACTGAACTGAAATAAACCTATATCAGGGCTTTCCTAGTGGCTCAGAGGTAGAGTCCTCCTGCCATAGAGAAGACATGGGTTTGACCCCTGGTCAGAAAGATCTCCTAGAAGAGGACGTGGCAACCCACTCCAGTATCCTCCATGGATAGAGGAGCCTGGCAGGCTACTGTCTATCGAGTTGCAAAGAGTTGGACAAGACACGTGCATGAACCTATATTGATGACTAACATTATTCATCTGAATTTGAAAAATGTTTTAACAACAATGCATTTACATAAAATATATAATGCATATGTCATCATTTTTCATAAAACCACCATTAGAGATATAATATATATTACAGCCATTATAGGAAATATATGAGGAAAATAGTAATTTAAAAAGTTCAGACATTTACTTAAACTTACATAGACAAAGAGTTATTCTAGATATTCTAACTCCCAAAACTAATACCCTTATGGTATATTATGCTGCAGAATATGCAGGTGATCAAATTACAACCCAGAAGGGTTAAACTGAATAACAAAATTCACAGAGCACGTTAGTGTCAGGCCTAGAACCTGGTCTGCCTTTATGTATTCTTTAGTTCCATTTATACTTTCCTTAGCACTAAAATAGAAATTTATAAAAATCTTGTAGCAGAAGAAGAAAGAACTCGAGAAATCTGTAGCTTGTAACAGAAATTCAGTCACCTCTATTTCATGAAGTAGTCCTCTGATGAATTTTTTTCTAAACTACTATTCCATATTGATAAAACAGACATCAGAACACAACAAACAACATATAGCTCTTTCTTGAGGCCCTTCCATTTAGAGAGTCTGGATCATAATATCAACTGACATAAGCTACTTAGTAATCCTAAAAAATTTGCTTTTAATAAATATCATCTGAAACAATTTTAAAATCACTATCAACTTTTCTTACATAATAGTTAACCGTATTAAAAGCCAACATGATATATAATTTGTGAACCACCACACCTACTATCATCATTATTCAAATTACAGAAGGTGCTGAGCATTTGATTTTCCTTTTACTTTTTTGTTTGATATTTGCATGCTTCCCAGTCCTCAAAACCAAAGTATATATAAAACACACACACACACACACACACACACACACACACACAAAACCAAAACTGTATTCTCTGTGGGATACATCATGTTTCTCTTGCAATCTCTGAGCACACTGGATAGAAATTATTTTAAGAAATCAGTCTCCAGACACACTCTGTATGGATTTTTTTAAGTTTGACACTGATGTAATATAAAATCTGACTCAGTGTTTTAAAGTTTGCTAAAAATAGAGGCATAGGACTTTTTGCAAGTGTGGTACAATTTAGGAGGAGAACATAGTAAAAACTGTACTAGCTGTAATCTTGCCTTACAAATTCTTTTTTTTTTTTTTTTTTGCTTTGCTTTGGTTATATACTTAAATGAAAGTTGGGATATTAGAGAGAACCTTAAGAATCAGAATACTGTCATAAGACAAGAAATTGGAAATCCTATTCCACACCAGAGTCGGGTAAATTGTGATACATTCTTGAATCTTTAGTTATTTTCTTCATCATTCCTTTTTTTATATGGTATCATATCCAGAAAAAATATCTGATCCCAGGTTCATCCAAGGTCAAACAAGATGGCTCTAAATCTTCAGTTAGTCTTACATCATGGGTACATGTGTGTGTGTGCTCAGTCGTGCCCAGACTCTCTGTGACTCCAAGAACTGTAGTCCACCAGGCTCCTCTATCCATATGATTTTCTAGGAAATATTGGATTAGGTTGCCATTTCCTCCTCTAGGGGATCTTCCTGAACCAGGAACTGAAACTGTGCCTCCAGCTTTACAGGCGAATTCTTTACCACAGAGCCATCTGGAAAGTCCCTATATTTGGGTATCAATTCTCAAAATAAAACAGGTCACCTTCTCCAGGCGGAGCCATTTCTTCTATGATAAATGAGTTACTCAAGTCACCATTTCCATATTATTTATAGTCCCTATTGTGAACACCTAAATTCTAATCTTAGTCTCAAGAAACAAAGGAATCTATCACAACAAGAATGAATAGTTCAGGTTTGTGTCAAGTTGGTATCAACTTAATATCATGTCTTTCCAACAATAACTCATCCAAAAGAACAATACAGTGTCCTAGAGAAAAATGAGGAAAGAGCCAAGATTTTAATCCAATGTCTGATTTGGGGCTATTTATTTCTAAATGCTCAGTACCCACCCCTTTATGGAATGGGTACAGTACATTAGTTGTAGGACTACAATAAACTATTGCCTCTCTAGTATGTTTTCATTGTCCTCCTGTGTATAAGTACACAAGTGTTATTTTTACTTTCTTGTTCTATTATGAATCAAGTAACTAGAATTTAGTGGTAACCTCAAAATGCAATGCTGCTTCAAACAAACTTAAATTCAGTTTAGGAGGAGGGAGAGGATGAGATGTATAGAGAGAGTAACATGGAAACTCATAATACCATATGTAAAATAGATAGTCATGAGAATTTGCTTTATGACTCAGAGAACTCAAGCAGGGGCTCTGTGACAATCTAGAAGGGTGGGATGGGAAGGGAGTTTCAGGAGGGAGA
Organism: Neotragus moschatus; assembly: GCA_006410615.1. Classification (NCBI taxonomy): domain Eukaryota; kingdom Metazoa; phylum Chordata; class Mammalia; order Artiodactyla; family Bovidae; genus Neotragus; species Neotragus moschatus. The sequence continues at coordinate 119,541 of SJYA01000113.1, forward strand.
GGACATAGGTGTACCTATGGCTGATTCTTGTTGATGTTTGACCGAAAACCACAAAATTCTGTAAGGCAATTATCCTTCAATTAAAAAAAATAAATAAAGAGGCAAAAATAATTATGAAAGTTTCCATTATGAGGTTTTTCATGAACAATGCATTATTCTCTTTCTTCAAATGCATATTCTTCCCAATGCATATTCTCTTCCTTCAAATATGAATCTTATGAAAAATTGCCAGTTACTTTACATAAAAGAGTGGAGCCCAAATATTCTTTTCTAAAATTTCATGTTAATCTGAGTTTATATATTTTAAATGTAAGGGGAAGCCATTTTGTAAACAAATAAATATATTTGCAATGTAATAAAAAACTCAGATTTTTTTTTAGTATTCCAAAGATTCAAAGAGAAAATAGAGATAGGATTGTGTCCTTGCAATTTCCGCAGTCATTGGTCCTATTTGTCATAAATAGAGCCAGAATTTAGCATAGACAGTTAAGATGCTTTGGAACCTATTATCAAACCCACCCTTTCCATTGCTCACACTTTGATACAGGGGACAGTGAAGTCTTTGTTTTGTAGAGTAGACATCTATTTGAATCTTATAAATTTCAAATTTAGAACCTCATTAATATCAATATATTATAAATATATCCTATATCATTACTGCAACCACAATTTAATTGGAAAGAATACCATATTTCTTTGAAAGTCATTGCCATTTACTATTGTTTCAAAACATAAATGCATTTTTATAATGTTGCTCCACAAAGAGACCAAATTCTAGCTAATATCCATTAGGACCTTGTTTACTCTGCACATTCATTATGATTTATTTTCATGAGATTTTTTTATCTTGATTGTAAGCATCAACAAACCAAATTAATTGCTGACTTTGAGTTTCTTATGTTTTCCCATTTTTCAGCTAAAGAATTTTTTAAGAAAACAAAATAACTTAATTAGTGCTTAGTGTGGTGAGCAAATATCTATCATAAGTTAATTAATAAACACAAGGAATTTATACTGTTTTCTTATTTTGAAGCCTTAAATATTGTTTAACATGTAAATATCTTAAATAACACACATATACTTCAAAATATGATTATACAAAGGAATTATAAAAAAATAATATTTTAGTAACATCGTCTTTCTCTAATATGAACAATAGTCACTTTAGAATCTTATCACAGCCATAAAAACAAATGAATAAAAATGTATTTTAATGCACACACATAACTACATGATCTTGCAGCATCATTTTAGTACTGTTTGTCACTCCTTTCTTTAAATATTGTTTGCATCTGATTTCTTTTTGAGATACCATTCTCTCAGTTTTCTCTACTTCATCGTTTCTTTTGGTTTTCATGGTTGGCTTTGTTGTCTCTATTTAAAAAGTACATCTTCAAATGCTCTATTTCCTTAATTATTGCTAAACTTCTCCAGGAGAAAAGAAAAGTTATATACACCTTCTTAGNCCTACTTACTAATTATTTAATGCACAAAAACTAGCCTTTAGCATATAACAAACCCTTAATAAATATTAACCATATTATTTTTATTATGTCCACTTGCTTCTAAAGTCTACTATCCATCACTCATTGAAATGACTGATGCTGAAGCTGAAGCTCTAATATTTTGGCCACCTGATGTGAAGAGCTGACTTACTGAAAAAGACCCTGATGCTGGGAAAAATTGAAGGCAGGAGGAGAAGTGGACAATAGAGGAAGAGATGGTTGGATGGCATCACCAACTCAATGGACACGAGTTTGAGCAAACTCCAGGAGATGGTGAAGATCAGCAAAGCCTGGAGTGCTGCAGTCAGACATGAGTCAGTCAAGAAAGAGTCAGACATGGTTGAGCAATTGAACAATAAACTACAATAATATTAGCATTATTGATGCAGTTGAATGGTGATTATGTATAAATGCAGGCTATATTTATCTTTCATTCAAATGTATGATTAATCAACTCAAATATTAACCAAAATACGTTTTGCAGTTTTAAATTACTTAAGTGACGTGAAAGTGAAGTTGCTCAGTCATTTCCTACTCTTTGCGACCCCGTGGACTGTAGCCCATCAGGCTCCTCCATCCATGGGATTCTCCGGGCAAGAATAATGGAGTGGGTTGCCATTTCCTTCTCCAGGGAGTCTTCCTGACCCAGGGATCGAACCTGGGTCTCCCACATTGCAGGCAGATGCTTTAACCTCTGAGCCAAATCTGTATTATATTCGTTCATAATCCATTCTAATAGTCCTCCAAAGAAGGCATACAGATACCAACTAAAAGATGAAAAGATGCTCAACATCACTAATTATTAGAGAAATGTAAATAAAACTACAGTGAGATGTCATTTCACACCAGTCAGAATGGCCATCATCACAAAATGTACAAATAACAAATGCTGGACAGGGTGTGGAGAAAAGGAGCCTTCTAGCACTGTTGGTGGGAATGTAAATTGATACCACCAATATGGACAACAGAAAGGAGATTTCTCAAAAAACTAAAACTAAAAATACCTTGTGACTCAGTAATCCCACTACTGGGCATATACCCTGAGAAGACCATAATTCAAAAAGGCACATGCACCCTAATTTCATTGCAGCACTATATACAACAGCCAGGATAGGGAAACAACTTAAAGGTCCATCAACAGAGGAATGGATAAACAATGGAATATTGTTCAGCCATAACAGAATGAAACTGGGCCATTTGCAGACATGCATGGACCCAGAGACTATCATACAGAGTGAAATAAGTCAAAAAGAGAAAAACAAATATATAGGAATGCATATATTTGAAAGTGAAAAAAAATCGGTGTAGATGATCATATCTACAAAACAGAAATAGAAACACAGATGTAGACGGAAAAAAATATGGATATCAAGGGGAAAAGTGGGAGTGGAATGAACTGGAAGATTGAGATTGACATATATACACAACTGATACTATGCATGGAGATCCAACCAATCCATTCTGAAGGAGATCAGCTCTTTGTGTTCGTTGGAAGGAATGATGTTAAAGCTGAAACTCCAGTACTTTGGCCACCTCATGAGAAGAGTTGACTCATTGGAAAAGACTCTGATGCTGGGAGGGATTGGGGGCAGGAGGAGAAGGGGACGACAGAGGATGAGATGGCTGGATGGCACCACTGACTCAATGGGCATGAGTCTGAGTGAACTCCAGGAGTTCGTGATGGACAAGGAGGCCTGGCATGCTGCGATTCATGGAGTCACAAAGAATCAGACACGACTGAGCAACTGAACTGAACTGAATTGAACTGATACTATGCATAAGGTAGATAACTAATGGAATCTACCGTATAGCACAAGGAACTCTATTGAGTGCTCTGTGAAGACCTAAATGGTAAGGAAATCCAAAAAACATGGACTATATGCATATGTTTAGCTGATTCACTTTGCTGTACAATAGAAACTAACACAACATCATAAAGCAACTATATTCCAATAAAATATTTTTAAAAGTGAGTGACAAAACATTGAAATGAAAAGAAAGAAACATAATTTTTAAGGAAAAGAGAGAGGGAGGTAGAAAGGGTAATTTAAAAAATATTTTCGAAATATTAAATTTTACCCCATTCCAAAGGCAAAGAAAAATAAGATTTCTTTTTCTGGATGATAAAAAGACTTGTAAAATAATCACATGCAGACAGTATACACTTTCTGATATTTACACTTTATGTCTGATTTCTGCTAGTTTAAAGTGGCTATCTTTATTCTTGTTCTTTTACAATTGGTAGCAAAGCAATTTACTGGAATTCATTGAAAGGACGATTTCCAATCTTAATACAAGGGATGTGGAAGAATTAAGGAAGAAAGTTGAGTAGGCAAAGACATTGTAGCAGAAATTTTAAAATCCATTCTAAATTTTAAATCCATTTTAAGTTATATAGCATTTACTTACAATGGTAAAAGTATTAGTTAATAAGGTGTATAATATTTACTTTATTTTGAGTCTAAAATACTAAAATACCAACCCTCAAATATTATCTGTTGATAGAGCTCTGTATTCTATAGAATAGGATTTTTTAATCATTATGTTACATACACCTTTCTTAGTTGAGCTATTAAGTTCTGACTAAGGTAAGTCATATACATGACTTTCTAAAACTACTTTTTTTCTGATATCTACCAAATACTAAATTGAACATATTCTGAAACTCTGTAAAATGTATTACTACTTTCAGAGTTGCTTAATTCCAAGAATGTGGAAGATAAAAGTGTTTGTATGTCATAGAACATGAATGAATCCTGCTTCATACATTTTGAGGGCAGATTGAAGAGTCAAGTTTTAGTGACAAATGAATAACAAAGAAGCAATGCTTATTTTTCGCAAGTTCACTTATTTATTTGCCATGTTATTTTTTGAATACCTACTGGAGAAGATGATGTGTTATATTTGGAGATCATGTAAATATCATATATAGATACATAATATGTAAAACTCTGGTGCCATCTCATGTGATATGCTTTCTTAGCAGATGGCCCAACTAGGAGTTACAGATATAAATGTAGATCCAATTCAACAAACACATATTTTACTCAGTAATTTTTTATAGCTTCTTAATGATTAGTGCCAAAACATTAGCCATATTTTGATAAAAAAAAAAAAAAAAAAAAAGAACCAAAACTAGAAATCAGAGTGAAGGCAGCTATCCAGCCAAGAATAATGATGCAGTGTGTCTTCCTTTCCCTGGAATCTGACTAATGATAATATCTGATTGCCATGGGGCCAATCTTGTGTCAAAAATCATGAGCCTTTTTCCCATGTCAGGCCAATTAGAGATCTTTTCTGAAATGTAAACCTAATGAGATGGGAAGGGGGATTCTCTCTTTCTTCTTTCTTTCCTCTTGCCATGTCAAGGTGAACCATCTGAATCAGGAGAGAGTGATCATAACAGATCAAGTAGAAGCAGAGAGGAGAGAAAGATGAATCATAGAATTCTTGAAACATGTTTTGCTTTGCTTCTATTATAAAACTGTTGCAATTCTCTTTTTACTTTAGCTGATTTGAGTAGCATTCCTTTCAGTAGCAACAGAAAAAGAAAAGTTTAATAGTTTAAGAAGCAAACCTGGGTACGATCTCATGATTAATTTGAGATCAAATGTTGGAAAGGACTGGTGAAACAGCAAAGCACTGAGTTTAGAGGAGGATCCTATTATGTCCTGACAAATTCACATGGATAGCTGAGAGCTGTGACTGCCTCCTTAAAAATGCCACAGTTCTCTTTATCATGATTATACCTCTGTAGTCTGAAATCACAGTCCTCAAATTCTCTTCTAATTCTACTAGCCACAAAACTAAAAAGATTAGATTTAGTCTTTAAATTCTTATTTGCAGTTTTACTATGTTACACTGTAAGGTACAGGTAAATATAAAAATACTCGACCTCTGTATATATGTAGGTATATATGTCTATATATATATGTATCTATCCTTATTTTGCTATCAATTGACCTGTTCATTTATCTTCAATTTTATCATTCTAAAATATGATCCAGCCATTTTCATCATCATTATCATCTATTTTTATAAATATTTAAACTTCTTGTTGTAATTTGTACATATTTGGTTTCAACATAATGAGCCTGATGTTTCCTAAAATAAATAAATAAACATAGAGATATTAACAGCAGCTAATCCAAGGTAGTGAAAACAGGGGCAATGTTATTTATTTTTTGTACTTTTCCATAGCTATGTATCTTTACTTTGAAACTTTTATTTTTGAAATAATTGTAGCTTCACAGACAATTATAAGAAAGAAATAATACAGAGAGATCGTCATATACTCTTTACCCAGTCTCTTCCTCATAACATCTTGTAAAACTATCATATATCACAGACAGGATATTGACAATCAAGATGTTGGATAGTTTCATCCTCACAAAGATACTCCATGCTGTCCTTACAGATATAGATACATCCACTCCTACCTATCCCTGTGGCATCACTTAACTTCTGAAAATGATCATCTATTTTCTCTTTCAGTTCCTTGATCATGTTGAGAACATAATGTAAACAGAAAGATGTAGTAAGTAACCTTTTGGGACTGTGGACTTTTTTCACTCAGCATAATTCTATGAAGATTCGTCTAAGTTCTTGCATGAATCGTTATTTCTTTTTAGTGCAGAGTAGGAGTCCATAGGATGGATGCATTGTGTTTTGTTACATGTTCAGTCTAGTAATGAGTAGTCTTGTTTCATTATATTCACATCACAGTTGGTATCATCGCTATTTCACTTCGTTTTAAAATTTTAGCCTTCCTAAAAGATACAGAGTGATATAGTGGTTTTAATTTGCATTTCCCTAGTAGTTAACAATGTTTGCATCTTTTCACAAGCTTCATATTTGCTGTACTCTTTGGTGAAATGTTTCATCATGAATTTTGAATGCCCTTTACAAATGTAGATGCTCATTCTTTGTCAGATATGTGGTTTGAAAATATTTTCTCTCAGTCTTAAGCTTGTTTTAAAAACAAGATCTTTTATAGACTGATAGTCTTTAATTTTAATAAAATTCAGAGTGTCATATATTCTTTTTGTGACATGTTTTTGGTGTCAAGTCTAAGAACTCTAGTTCCAGAGTTCTAGCACCAGATCCTGAAGATGTCTTTCTATTTTTTCACTAAAGGTTTTACAATTTGTGATCTTTAGATCCATTTTGAGTTAATTTTTAAATAAGATGTCAGGGATCTTTTCTTTCTGCTATTTCCTTTTTTTTTGTTTCAATTAGTTAAGCTTTCAGCAAAAGCTTGTCTTTATTTGAAAAAAAAATCACAACAAAAAAAAGAAAGAAAATAAACAACTTGCTGGGTATTTGATAATAATTGTGCTATAATTTTTGTGATATATCAAAAGCTGAAAAGTTGGCAGCTCTACTAGGCTGAGTCCTTCAATAATCCATGAAAGATTATTTCTGTCCATTTACTTGGATTTTCCTTGATTCTTTTCATCAGTGTTTTGCAGTTTTCATTAAATACCCTGTTCATGTTTTGTCAGATTTACTCCTTTTTTTTTTTTTGAGCAATTATAAACAATACCAAATTTTTAATTTTGATGACCATGTTGCCATTGCTAGAATATAGAAATACGATTGATTTTTGAATGGTTTATATCCTGTGACTTTATTAAATTTAACTCACTTACTTTAGTCCTCTTTTTCTTTTTTGTATATTTCTTTGCAGTCTAGTGTGGTATATCTTTAGAACTGAAGTTGCAGCGTGGGTCTAAGTTGAGGCACATTTGCATATAAAGTGAACTTTACAATATAGGAATACTCACGCTAAGCAGTACTGAAAAAGTGACTATGATCTTTAGATCAACAAATTTCAAAAAAGTTTCAGTAATAATCATTACAGTTTATTCAAGTCTTAACCTAGATAAATAATATATCAAAATTATGAATGTAAGGGTTTCCCTAATAGCTCAGTTGGTAAAGAATCTTACTAAATATTGCCTTTTACCATCTATATGATTAACAGTATAGAGGAAAAGAAATATTTTGCTATATTTTTTATGGACAACATTTTTAATTCATTAAGAAAACAACATAAACCTGTGGGATATTTCACAAACTTATGACCATTGTGAAGATATTTATGGCATAAAGTTTAAATGCAGAAGGAAATATACTTTTATATATATTTATCTCTCAATATCAGTAACCCAAAGAGAATTGCCTTCGCTGAACATTCAAGTATCTGATCAAAATTTTATTTATAAACTTCTATTTATTTTTTGGTAGCTTCCTCTTGCAACGATAATTTTTAAGCCTAGGACTTTAAAATTCCAAAAGGAATAGAACCATGAATGTCCTCTCTACAAATGAAATACCTTGCAAGGCATTTCTCCTTCTCTACTTTTTTTTTTTTCCATAATTGTTTTTCTCCATTTAGTTACAGATATCTCTGACTATTTCATTTCTATAAGAAGTTAGACATTTCTTAAGGGAGATATTTTTAGAGTGTGCAGACTGTAATACCTTATACCAATTACTGTATAAATATGGCGAGTTATGTACATTTAGCAAATTATGGTATGGCTTTCCAAACTGCCAAAGGGTGATGTAAGATTAGGAGCCATATGCTTGAAAATGATCTCTTATATAGTTAGAAATCATCGAGGGAATGAAGGGATATTATGCAAGGAAATGTGCTATCCATAGCAATTAACAGTAGCATTTTGAGTGTAAACAGATTATGCAAAACATTTGAAGACAACATACTATATAAAACACACATCCCAAATATTTCAACATTGTAAACATTATGTCTATTTGTCACTCATACAGAATTATGAAAAGTTCAGCTTCTCATTTCCCAAGAGACCCAGAACTTCCAGCACAAAGGATGGTGCATATCTGGGCCATGGTAACTGAAAAAGCCCTACCATCTGGAACCTATCACATGAGCTGTATTTATGTGCTCCAGAGTAGAGACACAGATGTCCACATTAAAAAATACTTGCCATACTGTCATGCTTGTTTGCCAAGAGTAGAAAACATTATTTCTGTTCAAAGAGGCTCACAAAAGAGTTTGCCTCTGGGAAAATTTTCTTTACGTTTAAGTTAGAAATAATTAAATGAATGTGAGGAAATTTTATGCCAGGTTAAGCTTAATTAAATAACTTTGGTGGTACTGCTGCTATCATATATATATATATATATATATATATTTACTTCTTAACAAATAGGTTAAAGACTGTATAGATTATCCATGCATATGTTTACTAAGTAAAACTTACCTCTCAGCAACACTAAAAAATCAGCTCATTGACTGATTTCTGATAATTTTTATTCCATGTTTTATTTATTGGAAAAACCAAATTTCAATTTTACAATGTGGTTTTTAAGTTTTTATTGTATATTTAATATGAAGTAGAAGTTTCTCTGTGTATCTTATGAACTTCTTACTTCAGATATAAAATATGTACTGTTCATTTTTATTCATTTAAGTTAAGATAAAACAATAAAAAAATTCTCTGAATAAGGGTATATAAATTTGAGTTATATCCTGATATCTGTATAACATTAGACAAAGTACTATATTCATTGATTCTCTTTTATCCATAAAATGATCATATCCCACTACATATTTTTCCAGCTCCAGATACATGACTTATATATATATATACTTAAAGTTTGTTTATGCTCAGATTGTATTATAATTATTATTATACCACTATTTCTTAAGAGAAAGAGTACCTCTTGTTTGCTTCATGTAATATGTCTCAAAATCATATTTAGGGTGATGGTCAGTAAGAAAGTTTTAAAAATAGACATTTTTGTTTTGTGTGTTTGTGTTTAAGTATATTTTAAAATTCTTCTTAGAAAACTGTTTAAATATAAGCACTGAAGAACATCGTTTCTAAGGTCCCTATATATTTTTACAAAATATATTTTTATATTTTAAGCTATAAATTATACTAGATAAGGACATATAAATAATCATGGCATTAAGAATGTAACATAACATGTGTAACATATCAGGTTTATCTGATATCTTTTTATAACTGAACCATGGATTTTCCTGTTTATTGTGTTCCCTCTTTAAGACTGTCATGTTTATGAAATGAATTGTAGTTGTGGACTAAATAAGAATATTATGTCAATCATGGAAAGGTCCTTACATGAAGTATTTAGAGACCATATTCCAAAGACAATCATGTCTGTTCACCTATGAAGTATGTGAAGGGTAGCAGAATTTGCCATCCCAAAATACATCTCTCGGTAAATTGATTATTTAGAGCTGAAGCTTCTTGAGAAACAGCAAATTATGGTATGGAGAGGTTTCTCTGAACTCCACTTCTCTGCCTGAAGACAGATCCTCCCAAAGGAACTCTATTGTCATAGATCCCTTTTCAAGGCCTTTCATCAATCAGGGAAGAATGACACATCCCAGGAGAAGAAACTAGAAATCCACATCACACACAGACAAACTGTCACAAACTATCATGCTTCCCATCTATTCTCCTAAGGACCCATTTGTCTTCCTTAAAAATCATTTCCCCTCCAAGAGTCCAATACTTTGGCCACCTGATGTCAAGAGTTAACTCTTTAGAAAAGACCCTGATGCTGGAAAAGATTGAAGGCAGAAGGAGAAGGGGATGACAGAGGATGAGATAGATGGATGGCATCACTGACTCAATGGACATGAGTTTGAGCAAGCTCCGGGAGACAGGGAAGGACAGGGAAGCCTGGTGTGCTGCAGCACATAGGGTCGCAAAGACTTGGACAAGTCTGAGTGACTGAACAACAACAAAGAGTCCTATATCTCTTCACACTGTAAAGATGATATTTCAGTCTGAATTCCTATACATATATATATATATTACTGTTGTAAAATCACATAATATAAAACATACTAGTTTAACCATATTTAGCTGTAAGTTTCAATGGCACTTACATTCACATTGTTGTGAAAGTCTCACCATCATCCATCTCATGAATTATTCACCTTCCTAAACCCAAACTTTGTGCCCATTAAACACTAACTTCCCATCCTTTCTCCTCTACCCCCAGCCCCAGCCCCTAGCATCTACAGTGTACTTTCTGATTCTGTGAATTCGACTGTTCTAGGTACCTTGTATAAGTGGGGCCAAACAGTATTTGTCTGTACCTACTGTATATTGGAATGCATTTTAAGGTTAACTTAGTATATATCCTATAAAAAGATTTTACCATCTTTTACCCCCTTTGTGCTGTATAGTAGGTTCTATTTGATACATAGTAGTGTATATAAGCCAACCCCAATCTCCCAGTTTATCCCTCCTCCCCACTTTCTGTCCATACATTTGTTCTCTATATCTGCATCTCGTTCTCTGCTTTGCAAACAGACTTATCTGCGCTATTTTTCTATATCTCATTTATTTAAGTCTGAATTCTAAGTCGCCTTTTTGAGTCATTCATTTTCCCCCTGTGAATCTCACAAGTGTACATGAGATACACATGTTAATAAAATTCTGTTTGTTTCCTTCTTGTTAATCTGTTTGTTTTTACAACTAAAATCTCAAAAAAGTACAGGTAAAATTAATTTTCCTCCCCTACACATGCATTGTGTACTATTAATATCCACACAAGTTTATGAGTTAGAGAAAGACCACATACAATAAGTTACAGCTTATGGTGTTTCAAAAATTGAAATCTATTTGTGAAGACAGAAATGAACAATGCAAAAATGAATGCTGTGAACAGAAGGTTCTGGATGTTTTAAATGCAGGTTGAAAGTTCTGATGTGAAAAAGCAATGTGCATGAAGAGAACTATTGTCACAGGACAAGTGTGTCATTGCAGGAGTTTAGAGACAAATTTGGACTGATAAAGGAATAAAGGAGTCAGGAAAACATATTTCTATATTAAATAAATTTAAGAAAACATTGAACAGCAGTAAGCAAAGAAGTAGGCACTTGGCAACCCATGAAACGAAATCAGGCTTGTCAGCAATTTTAAGACAAGTCTTATGTGTTAAGTTGATTGAAAATCAAATTCTACTGTATGTCAAAGTATGAAATGACATGTCATGGGTAAAGACTTTTGGGAGCAGAGCAGTCACCTGGAAGACACCACAGGAGAGGAGTTAACTGCACTTTAGATGGTATTCAATACAGTTTAGAGTTAATGAAATGGAAGCAAGCAATGCTATTTGACCATCAATCACTGCCCGCTTTTCCCACTTTTTATCTTTGCCTCCCCTCTAAAGTAATTTTTTTTCTCTAATCTTGGGTGAGTTCAGATAATACTTACCTAGTTTCCACTGGAAAATCCCCTGTGTGTGTGTGTGGCAAGTCACCTCAGTCATGTTCGACTCTGCGACCCCATGGACTGTAGCCTGCCGGACTNGTTAATGAAATGGAAGCAAGCAATGCTATTTGACCATCAATCACTGCCCGCTTTTCCCACTTTTTATCTTTGCCTCCCCTCTAAAGTAATTTTTTTTCTCTAATCTTGGGTGAGTTCAGATAATACTTACCTAGTTTCCACTGGAAAATCCCCTGTGTGTGTGTGTGGCAAGTCACCTCAGTCATGTTCGACTCTGCGACCCCATGGACTGTAGCCTGCCGGACTCCTCTGTCCATGGGATTCTCCAGGCAAGAATACTGGAGTGAGCTGCCATGCCCTCTTCCAGGGGATCTTAATAACTCAAGGATCCAGCCCACATCTCTTACATTTCTTGAATTGGCAGATGGGTTCTTTACTAGCACAACCTGGAAAATCCCACAGAGAGGGGGAAACATTTTACAAATTTGAAAACTCTCTGGGAACAAATTTCTGCCCATGAAAATAAAATAAAAGAATTCCTCTCATAGTACTTAATGCTTTTTGCTTATATTTTTTTCTGAAATATATAGATAAAATTAGGAAAAAATTAAGAATTGTTCACTTTCTTTTACATATTGATTGACAAAATTACTATTATAGTTATGCAACATTATCAGGGTATTCACTAGCACCTGCATCAGTTTAGAGAGATGAACACACTACTTAGCTATCATTCTCAAAGATAAATTGCATGGGTTTCAAATTATAAAAGAAGTAAAATTATTTTAGATTAAGAAACTCAGCAACAGAATATCCATCATAAATAGGGTGAAATAATGAAGTATGAGCATGCATAGATATGAGCTTCCCAGGTGGCTCAATGGTAAAGAACCCGCCTGCCAATGCAGAAGACATTGGCTCTAATATGCAGATCAGGAAAATACCCTGGAGAAGGAAATGGTAGCCCATTCCAGTTTTGTTGCCTGGAGAATGACATGGACGGAAGAACATGGCAAGCCACAGTCCATGGGGTTACAAAAGAGTTAGACACAACTTAAAAAATAAACAAATATATATAT